>VXAV01003552.1:88321-107219 GCA_013399715.1 Alectura lathami
CGTCGGCCGGGAGCGAGCCCCGGCCTCTCCTGGGGCTCCCTGCGCGGCGGCGGCCAAACCCCGTCGGCTCCTGGGCCTGGGTAGAGCGGTTGCCGTCCACTGGCGCGCTCGTTGCTTCCTCCAGCGCCCTCCCGAGCTCTTGTTCGTGCCGTGAATCCCCCGAACCCCGCTCCTACCCCACGCGGCACCGCCACCCTCCTGCCCTGGGCCCATTCTGGCCGTGGAACGCGGTCCTGCAGGAGGGCACAGCGGGACCTGCCCTGCCCTGCCCGGTTCTGTTCCCCTGCCCGTTTCGCCGCCGCCGCCTTCAGCAGGGCGGTGGCTGAGGCTCCCGTCCCCAGCCTGCCGGCACCCGCTGCCTCCCCTGCAGGAGGGCTCCTCTTCCTCAGCCCCACTGCCGCAGGCAGGCCCTCGCCCCTCTGCTCCAAAGCATCGAGGGGGGAGGACAGAGCAAGCGAGGAGCAACGCAGACGGACCTCAGGTGCCGCGTCTGCAGCACGGAGCGTGCTCGCAGCCTCTCGCTGCGGCGGTAAGCCAGGCCAGCCAGCAGCAGAAAGCAGAGCGCGGTGGAGAGGTGGAAACAGGGCGCTGCGGCTCAGCGTCTGGGTTTCAGCACCTCCTTCCTTTCCCTGCACAATCCAGCAATTTGTTCGTAAGGGGAAAGTCCCGGCCACCACCTCCAGCGATGAAGATCCCGCACCGAACGCCACCGCGTTCTCGCGCTGTGAAGCCTCGTGTTCCCGCGGGGCTGTTCCTTACCACCAGCACAACTCCAGCAGAGCACCGGCAAGGACCTGAAACCTCCAGGCTGCAGGTACACCGAGTTTCGTATTGGCCCCCAGGGGAGACTGGACCAAAGCCTCCCCCAGCGGCTGCTCCCCAAGCCCAGCCTCTGCGCCCATTTCACCTCAGCTTCATGCCTCGCTTCTTTCCCTGCTGAAATACCTGCTCTCATCTGAAACAACTGCTCCGGGAATCTGGGATTATCCGGTCTAACCCTATCCCTTGCTCAGTGCTCTCAGGACACTCCAGGTTGTGCTTACAAACTCTCCAGTGCTTGCTTCCCACCAGGTCTTTCTTCACTCTTCCCCAAGAGGCGGAAGCCAAGTCAGCTGCCGGGCCAGCCACCCTTTCTCTGCTACCTGGGAGCCTCAGCTTGTTCCAGTGGAGAAGCCGTGCCAGCCTTTTGGAAAATAGATGATGCTACCTGAAGCAACAGTGAAGTGAGATCAATAGCGAGATTGAGTGCAGTTACCTCAGCCCTGGGCGTCAGGCTCTGCTGGTCCTAGCGGCCACAGCCAGGTGGAAGCATCCTTCAATCCACGCAGTTTTACCAGCTTTTATTAGAAACACCAGCACATTTCAAGTTTCCTCTTTTTGATCACAAATATAGTATTTTTCCTCTTTTTAAGTACACAGCATGAGACACAGCATCAGGGCTTTCCATCTTATTTTGTTTTTTTTTGTTTTTTTTACAGCGATTTCTTTTGGACAAGCTTTGGGTTAGCGTTCACTGACCTCACCCCAGCCCAAAATTCTGACATCTTGAATTGCTGAAGACAAGTCGCGTGGGCAGATGAATCCAATGGTGCTGAAAAGGGTACGACAGCTGGAGGTTTGCAAGGAAGCTTCGAGCAGAGGCTCTCTACAGGTAAGAACGGACCTGCTGGTTTCACGGTACGGGGACCGAAGTTCTCCTTTCAGGAGAGGAACCACTGCTGCTGCCCTGTGGCCCCCCAGCGCTGCTGGAGGGAGCTGAGCAACGGCAGCTGCCCACGGGCCGGGCGCGCTGCAGGGCCCCGCGTGCCAGAGCAGCCTTGGGGCCGAGCTGCGGTTTTAGCTCACACCTACGCTGGGGAAGTTTCCCTGGGTTTTAACGAAAGGAATTCGTTGGGAGGAGAAGGGGCAAGCGGCCCAGGAAGATGAGGGCACGGTGACAGGATATTAAAGGGAACATGTACATGATTTGTTATTTTTTATTCCACAGAAAACCCTCAAATCTAGACTCAGAGTTAACAGCAGAAAAATAGTGTTAAAGTCAATAGGTTCATATTTTACTGTAGACTAAATAAATTAGCCTAGAATTAACTCCATACTCTCTATTTTCCTTTCATTGGTGATCCTTCTCTAAATTAATGCAGTTTTTAAAAGCAACGGCTATTAATAATTTATTCCAGTTAACCCTTACGGAGGAACACCTGCAGATGGAAGGGAACCGCTCCCCTCTCCTCTCCCCCCCGGAAAGGAACCGCCCGCTGCAGGGTGCTGCACACCAGACAAGCTGCCCGCAGCGCTCCACGCAGCGCCGCTCCTGCCGCCGCCCCGGGCTGCCCTGTGTCACGAGTGAATATCCACAGCCATGTCTTACAAAGAACATGATCCAAAAATATATAAATAAATAAAAACCTTAAACATTCTTACATGGATTTTTAAAGAACAGAATACATGTTAAAAACTTCAGTAATTTATATCAATTTTAAGCAATACTTTATATACAATGGAAAAAAAGACATGCATAGTCCAAATACAATGTTGAAAACAGCATTTTCATAACAAAAAACCCAAACACTAAGTGTTAATACCATGTACATGAATTCAAGAAGGACCACCCTTTTTTCTGTTGCACACAGTTTATTTAACAATATGATATTATAAGTAAGAAATGAGTTGTTTTTCTTTTTACCATTCTATACAGTGACTGAATCTTCTTGGATTTTCTTATTTATAGTAATTATAGCGCTTGCATGATTTACGCTAGAATTGCTTTTCCTCATTTCAAGTTTCACATAGAAGAAAGAAAGAAAAGAATGCTTCTTCTCTATTCAAATCAGCACGGTCTAAGAGTGATCATCCCTATTTTCATCTAAAACCAGTTTTATCAGAGAAACAAAGCAACAATTTCTACATCTGCAAGACAAGGATTTTGGCGCTGGCCAATGTGTGTTGTGTGTGCAAGAGTCAATTCCTATCTTTCCAGGGGTAATACTTCAAACGCCTGCAGAGTTCACTATAGAAAAAAAAAAAAAATCTTCCCACAATGTGTCAAAGTTACCGGGATACATTATAATGTTGCATTATTTCAGGAAACAGTTTCTGAATATTATTTCTTCTTTTAAACGCAAATGTTTAAAGTCTTGAAAATACAAATAAAAAATATGAATATAATGAACTTGTTTTCCCCGTTAAAAAAAAGGTATGAGTCAACAGCAACAAAAAAATAAAAACCAAAAAAACCCACAAAAGAGACCAGATATTTTAACTGCCTGGCTTTAACAAAAAAATATATTCTTTGTATTGTTTTTTTTTTTTTTTTCTAAACAGCAATTCGTTCTTCCACGTGTAGGAAGCAGCAGTTCCATCTAGGATTCAAAACAGCCCAGATGTCTGAATTTTCAGTACAAAATGTCCAAGAACACGAAAGGAAAAAAAAAAAACAAAAAACATGATGCTCCCATAATGCTACAAACCCTCCACAAATTTTTCTAACGTGTCCCCGGTGGTATCACCGACCAGAGACAACTCGTTAGACAACGCACTCCTGTTCGGGGTGTTTAGTTGTGGAAGCATTGCACTCTGTTCTGGGTTGCCCAAGTGTCCCTGATCCATGGAGCTAGCCATAGTAACTGCGAGTCCTGGGTGGGGGGAACCAGTCTGGGGCGAGACGTGGTGCGGCGAGGGCTGGGGCTGTATCCGCGGTGACGGGCTGGAATGTGGCGGCTGGGACTGGGGTCGGGGGGACTGAACGGGCGCCGGGGACCGCACCTGGTTGCTGAGGGAGGTGGCGATCTGCTGGCCAGGGAGATGAGACGCCTGCGGTTGTCCTGAGAGCATGTGCTGCTGAGGGCTCATGGGGTTGGGCTGGCCCGGGGACCCTATCTGCTGCTTCATCTGCTGCTGTTGCAGGATCCTCTGCTGCAGTGCTTGCTGAATGTTGGGAGCGCCGTCCGCCCCCAGGCCGGGCTGGCCCATCTGGTTCAGCTGCCCCATCTGAGCCATCTGTCCCATGGACCCCCCCTGTATCGATATGTGCTGCTGCATCCGCTGCTGCTGCATGGCCTGGGGGTACCCGCCCGGTCCTTGGGGCTGCTGGAACTGGCTGTGTCCCGCCATCCCTCCTGCCATGCCAGCCCCTCCTTGCTGCTGCTGCTGCTGTTGCTGCTGCTGCTGCAGTAGCTGCCTCCTCAGTATTTCTCGGTACTGCGGGCTCATGTTTGCCATGCTAGGGTTGTGGCCGGGGTTCATGATGTTGATGGCTTGTCCCTGGGGATTCATAGCTCCGATCCCTTGCTGCTGGGGAGGAACGCTCGGTCTCTGCACTCCTGCTTGCATCGCGTTCATGTTCTGCAGTCCCGGCTGAGTGTGCATGCCTGGCTGTTGCATGCTGGTCTGCGGCTGCTGCATCCCTGGCTGGGGCTGTATGCCAGCTTGCGGCTGCATCCCGGGCTGGTTAGCCACGTATTTGGCCGTTCTTTGCTTTATAAAAGCTGCCATAAGCTGAGGGTTGGATTTAAGGATGTTAAGAACCTGCTGCTGCTGCTGCGGAGAGCTCGGCGATTTCAAGGTCCTCAGCAAGTCCTGAAGTGCGTTTGGGGGGATGCTGCGCGGCGGCTGCTGCACGCCCGGCATCCTCGGCCCGGCCACTGCTTGCGGCGTCGCCATCGGCATGACCGGTCGCGCCATTCCCGCCTGCATGGCTTGCTGCTGCGGCATCGGGGGCGACTGCCACTGCCCCGGCTGCATGTTGGACATCACCGGACCGCTGACGGGGTTAGGCCGGGGTACATTCATGCCGACTTGCTGCATCTGGTTCACCGAACCCACCGTCGGGTTTACTAGCCCCGGGCGACCAGGAGGCAAACCATTGTTGATGTTGTTGACCCTGTAGAGCTGCTGCTGCTGCTGGGCAGCCTCCCTCTCGATCTGCCGAGCGGCTTCCACCGCGGCCGGCGGGGGCTGCGCCGGAGGCGGAGGTGCAGAAACCGGGTTGGCGGGTTTTCCTGTCGAAACGGTAGTAGGGGGCTGGGTTCTCGACACGCTGGGGAAGCCGGCCGGTGACATACTTACAGGGGAGGGCTGGGGCTGGGGAGCAGGCTGCGGTGTCTGCGGTGTACTTGGCTGCTGTGTGGGGGTACCAGGCGTTGCTGAGGTAGGAGAAGGCAAACTTTGCTGAGGCACGTTGCGGGTGTTCATGGTAGCCATCCTTCTGCGCATGAGCTGGGCCTGCTGCAAGCGGTGCTGGATCTGCTGCTGTCGAAGCTTGTGTTTGATGTTGAGACAGAATGGCACAGGGCATTTGTTCTCTTGGCAGTGTTTGGCGTGGTAGCAGCACAGAGCTATGAGCTGTTTGCACACCGGGCAGCCACCGTTGGTCTTGCGCTTGCAGCCCTTGGTGTGCTGGACAACCCGTTTCATCTTCTGGCAGGATGGCAGCGAGCAGTTTGCGTTGCGGCACTGACAGGCGTGGACGAGGGACTGGATGCAGCGCTGGATGCTCAGCCGCCGCGACTCCTGGGGGCTCTTGGACTGCTGCTCCCCTTGGCTGTTGCTCTCGTCGTCCAGACCCAGGCCCCACTTAACCATCTTGTGGTCATGGCTCTTAGTGTTGTAGCAGTTAATGCAGAGGTCGTAGTCCTGAAAGCAAAGAAAATCCAGAGCTCAGCTGTCTGCTTGGCAGACAGGTTTTCTTTTCCCCCTTTCAAGAATGGTAACTTTACATCTCTGGAGCGTCTGCTGGGCTGCCTACACAAGGAGAGCCAAAACCTCTAAATACTGCAACCAAATCTACAGGAAGTGCTAAAAGACAGGGTTTGGCTCTCATTTAACTACTCTTAGTGCAATTACTGGCTAATAATTACTGACCTGAAATACTCTTTTACATCTCTAAAGTGACCCCCTCAGAGCAAGTGCAAGTTTCATGGCAATACAGACACTCACCTGAAAACCTGCCCAAACACCCACATTTTCGCTGCCCTGCACTTTTTTTTTTTTTTTTTGCTGGAGAAAGGTCGTTCCCTTGTATGGAAGTAGCCAGAAGAAACCTAATGGCCATACTTCCCTCCACCATTTAATTCCAGTCTTGCCTCAAGAAGCCCTGTTCAGTGCCGTCCTCAGAGGGATTAATTAAAACTCTTCCACCACAAGCCTGGCAACAACTTCCCGTGTGAGACCTCAGCTGTGCTTGTTCAAAATTCGTTTGGTTCAGCTACAGCCAGAGGTCACCACAAGCCAGAAGCTCCCTTCCCCTCAGGTCTGTCTGTGTATCCGCACTGTAATTGCTCTCTAACACAGTTCAGTGCAGGTGACCTCTACTGTAACAGGACCAGGCACTGGAAGTACTGGGCCAGGTTAGGAAGCAGTTATCTGGGCTGACCCAAAGGGCAAGCAACCTCTAACGCGGGGCAGAAGTGGAAGGCCCTCACCCAGCTTCACAGCAGCCCGGGCACACGGTACAAAGCCAAGCACCATGCACAGCACGGAGCTACCCTCTCACGGACGTCAATCTAACGTGGAGGAGCTCGCGTCCCGCAGAACCAGAGCACTCTGGCAGTGTCACACCCTACCACTCCGTCCTGCAATTCTCTAATGTTAGGCTGAAAGCCTGTCCACGCAGAGGGGCTAACTGACATCGCGGAGTAACTCAGCTGCAGCCATTCTGGAGTATTGCGGCTTCCCATGTAGAAGAACTAAAGGCACATATTCCAGAAGAGATTAACCCACTGGGGCAGTCACCTTCCCTTAAGGCTCAGCACTCCTTACATCAGAATAGGCTTAACTGGGAGGAAATTTAGGCAGAATTTAAAAAATTGAGCTTGGTTTAGGGCAAGAGAGAGCAGCAGTCTCAGGGGACAGACACGCACCTCGCAGACAGTGCAGTGCCACCGTGTCTCCACGTGGTGCTTGCACTCGTTGCACGTGTAGACAAAGCGGTCCTGCCCTTGGGTGTGCAGCTCCACCAGCATGCAGAGCGTGGACCACTTGGAGCGGCGCAGCGAGGAGAACTCCCAGTGCTTATCTCTGGCCAGGGTGAGGAAGGCGTCTCGCCCGTCCATCAGGTCGCAGCTCAGTAATGGATCAGGGTCCACGATGGGAGGCAGAGTGTTAATTACGGGCCCAGCGTGCAAATGAATCACAAAAAAGACCTGCAGATAAATGGGGGAGGAAAGAAGAAAAAGAACCAATGCTGTTAGCTTATCTTGCAGGAAAAGCTCAAGCTCTGCTGCAGTAACAGTGTGCTGCAAATGTTACCTCACTGGCTTTTTACGGTAATCTCTTCAGCGTGTTGTTACACAACTGAAAAACCTCTAGCCTAATCAAAAGCTTCACTCCTTCTGTCATCATGCCTCCGTTTACCAGAGTAAGACCTCCTCTTTCCACAGCACATTTTGACAGTACCTCTTTATGCTTCTCCATGGTGGCATACAGCTTCTGAGACAGATCATTGGACACGTTTGGCATGCTGGGTTTCTTCTTGTTAGCTCTGCTGATGCTGCTCTTATTCTTGTTGGTTTTTTTGTTGTTCTTTTTCTTGGCATTTTTGCTGTCGCCCTGGCTTCCCTGCAATGAACGCACAGGAAAGACGTTACGCTTTGCAGAGCTCTCTCCATTTGCTGTAGCTGAGAGTGAAGCGCTTCTGCTGTCAGTAACAGAGCTTTGCTCAGTGCCTGCAGATCAGCCATGCTGTGGGAAATGCATCCTGTTCTCCAGGAAAAATCGAAACCAACCAGCCAGCGAGAAATTTCAGATGGTGCTCAAAAACAGTCTAGATTTTTTTTTTCGAAGTAAATATATACATTAAATAATTTGCATTTTGTTTGTTTTCCTTCTCCAACACTGTACTTCAGCTTCCATTGCCTGTTTTTCAGAATCTTACAAATAGTTGATAATGAGTTAAAAATAAAATGGACTTAAAACTACAAGTGCAGTATTCTGCTTTGTTGTGCATTTGGGACTTCACACAGTTGCTCAAGTTCTAATTAATCAATTTAAATTGAAGAGCTAACGCACAGACAAGGACATGTGGGATTTGAAACGAAGAAGACATTCCTCCCCATCCTGAAAGACTTGCTACTGCATAGGCAACTCCGAAAAAAACAAAAAACCACAACACCAAACCCTCAAAATCTTCACAATGGTGCGTAGGTTACAGCAGCACAGACCACAGCGAGCACACAGTGAATGCTAAATAGAAGCAGCGTAACAGAGCACATCACGCTACTTAGATGGTCTGTGAAAACAGAGAGAAGTTTCAGACTTCTAACGTCCCTGACAAATAAATTGATTAAAAAACCAGTAAAATCCCCTGACTACTCGGATGTTGGTGTGCATAAGGTAAGAAGCAAGCTACTGGAATCCTCTGGTACTTGGATATACGCACAAGAAAGTTCCAGAACACTACCTACAGGCAAACAGGTTTTATTTGTAACCATATTAATCCAAACAAAGCAAAAATATTCCAGCTGCAGAGAACAACTCTCCATGCAGCCCACAGGCCTCACTGCCACCCCTCCTTAGGCACGGGCTCCCTGTCAAACCTTGCTTTTTCCGTAACCGATTCTATTGACTTTTTGACCAAACCTGCCTGGAATTAAAGCTGCACTACTTAATGGGAAGCCAGACAGAGCTCCAAGTGATTTGAAGCTATTCAGAATCGAACTTAGTATGTTCCCAGGACTTCTTCTCCCCCAAATTTTCCACCACCGTGATGGAACTGGGGCACGTCCTCCTTTGCCCATTCATGCTGGAGCATCAACATTCAAATTTAAACACCAAAAGGGAAGAACAAACCGACAGAAACCTAGCTGACCCTGTAATTCTAGGTTTCCTCCCTACTACATCTGTAACCGATTTATATTTGGGCAGCCACACAGAGCTGTTCCAAAGGACTTTAGAGCAGATTCTTTGTGCGCCTCCTCCTCGCAGCGCCATGTAGCAGAGGCGGCCAGCCTTGCCACGTGCCGATGGCACCGTCACTCCGTGAACCCTGTGCCTTAGGGCTCCCGAATATTGGCCACCTCTTTGGAATCTCTTCAGCTGCTACCTGCAGCAGAGTCAAACATGCTCTCCTGTGCTGTCACATGTGACACACGCTGCGTGCAAGCCGTCAGGGCACCGCAGCTGCGTGCAGCCTTTCCCCAGCCGAAGCTTTTGGTGCCACCTTCAGCTGGGCTTCCGATTTTCCTACCGTATTTATTTTCAAAATACCTTGCTGTAAGTCAGAAGTGAAAGGGGCAGCAGAAAAGCAGTGTGACCATTTGGTTACAGATACAAACAAGAGAAATGTAAGCAATGAAATGCTGGCCAGGTGTTGAGAAAGGAAGTTTTTTTTTCTAAATTGGTCAGAAGAGGAAAGCTGATGAAGGAAAGTCACCATCAGGATCAACACTTCACACCAACACAAAGACTGCCACAGAATGGAACTGAAATGTAAAAGTATGTATTGCAACTGACTGCAGGTACCTTTGATTAAGTAAAGGCAATATTTAATTCAGCTCTGAAAAACGCAGCATCTTCCAAAACGCAAACACCTTGCACAGGTGTGCACCAGAAGCTCAGCCAAATGACTGCAAGCAAACGCAGCAGCTGTGATGCAACCCAAAAGCAGCTTAACACACCTCTGGGAAGAGAAATGCTGAACTACAGACTCACTCCTAAGTCTTTTAAAAAATAACAAGTCATCAGTGCATTTCCATCCAAGAAGAAATCCAGAAATGCAGGTACAGGGAACTCCTGATTTAAGATCTGATGAGAATGACCTTCTTCCCCAGTTAATTAGCTGAAGTGCCAGCTGTCAGCTTTATGAAGCAAATACAGCACCAGGTTAACTCACCTCTGTTGTTTCACTAGCTGCAGTGCTTTCTTCCTTCTTCCTTTCCTCCTCCTCCTGCTCCAACTCCTTAATGCTTTCTTCCAGCACATTGGGCCAGAAATCACCTTCAAAGTAAGGCAGCTCCTTGGCACTTGTCAGCCTGTCCTCCGTTGCTTGTTTGAAGATGTCCTGTTCGGTGCAGCACGCGGTGCCAAGAACAAATAAACAGAGAGCACTCAGAAGATGGGAGAACCAGCGACACGGCCCAGTGCCACCCCGAGCAGCTGTGCTCCACTTCTAGCTGTGGTCTGCTCCTGGCAGGGCTTTTGCTCCGGGTGCCGCTCAGCACCCAGGCCTGGCAGCAGTGGGAACAGCCCACTCCCTGCTCCGCCTCTGGAGGCTGGCAGGAACACAGAGGCCTGTGTTGGGCAGGGCAGGGCCACTGTGACCCCCGGCCAGAAGGGCTGGGCACCGCCAGGACACCGGCCTCTGAACAGCGTCAGGTATTTTATGCTGTTGTGCTGGAGGTATTTCAAGGTAACATCAAGCTGTGTGTTTAACCTGCACACACAAGTCTAGTCAAATTTTTTTTTTTCCTCTACTGGGTTTCTACCAAGATCGGCTTATTAGGAAAGTTTTCCCATCTCTGCTACTCTGGCTCAGATGACAAGGTTTGAGACACGCTGCTCTGTTCCACACATTTAGTAACTGTCATTTACAATCAAAACAACATTTTTTTTTTTTGGCACTGACACTACCATTAAGAAATTCTTGCAACTTTCAGCACTAAAGAGTGGCAAACGCTGCCCTGCCCACCCTTCACTTACTGCCTGGGGTATGCGTGCGATATTCTCCAGCCACAGAAGCCACCCTTCTTCTTCAAGTGAAGGAGCTGTTCTGTGAGCACGTCTTTGACTTCACACTAGTGGGGCCCCATATCCCACCTCACCCTCCAGAATCACCAGAAGCAAACAGCTTCTATAAACCTCTCCAAGCTACCTCCTCTCCTGCCTAGAAAACTGCAGCAGAAGACAAACAGAGGAAGATGTACGACTCCTGACCACGCAGAGACAGCCTCTGGCCTTCAGCGATGCACCAAATTCTTTTTTTCAACACATTGAAAACACAAAAGGACTACACCACCCTCAATTTCTGCCGCAGGTGTTTTGATAACACTGCTGCTCAAAAGCTTCTAGGAAGTTTCACCTCTTGGCTCAAAATTGGGTGCAGTGGTTTTGTTCAAAATGTTAGTAAGAAACTCTCTGAAGGCAGAAGCCAAGCCAATTGAATTTTCAATCTGAAAGGCAGAACTTCCAGAAAATTCAAGGAAATGAGGACACCAGCTGAACAAAAACGTTTACACACATCTTCTGAGACACTATTCTTCTGGTGAAGAGCTGACAAACACCAAGTCAGTGAGTAAACAGTAGCAAACCTTGTAGTCATGAATGATTCTCTCAGCAAATGCCTTGTCCAGCATCTTCTTATACCACTCCTGCAGGCGTTTGGGTTTGGGTATCTTCTGATCAGGCGGATGGCAATGAAAAATATAGTCATCTCCTTCGCTGGGGGGGCAGGCCCAGATGTGCCCTGTCACATACCTGCAATCGACACACGCACAAACACCCTTAACGAAGTTACACCTCAGTTTGACCGAGCTGAATTCAGACCCCTGGCTTCTTTTTCACCTTTTCTTTTTAAACAAAGGTGCTGAGGCAACAACCTCTATTCATACAAGTGATGGGAAAGAGTGGGGGAACCAGTCGTGAAGCTTAAGCTTTGAGTAACTGTTGGCAGACAGAGTCCAAGCAGGGAAGCAGTTAAGAATCCCAGCGACACAAGAACAACCGTACTGACAAAATCCTAACTCTCCCCCCACTGCAGAAAAGGCATGTGTATTCCCCATACGTCAGAGGGCAGAAGAAAGAGGAAGGAAAGAGACTATTCCCCAGCGCAAAGCTACTTGGCATCAGGGCTAAACAACATGCTCAGAAAAAGGATTTCTTTCTTCACCGAGACTTCACTTACCCCAGTTTCTTCACGTACTCCAAATATCCAATGAGGATTTCATGATAAACCGCAGTTCGGAGACAACGGGGGCGGAAGAAATGAATGCTGTCGAGATAGGAGATGTACACACGTCTACAGCAGGGAGAGAAGAGTGACAGAGGTCAGGTACAGCTGAACCTCAGGTTTGCCTGCTGAGATCTGGCTTTTACAGTAGACACATACACAGCTATACTGAACAAAAAAGATTATTACAGATTATTTTCGTAAATATTTAAGCACCGTAACATGGTTTAAACTGTCCTCAAGAGCAGACGATGGTAACATTTTTTTTTTAGATAGCAAGAATATACATCAAGAGACAAAATTAAATACAAAATAAAAAAAAGATTGTGGAAATTGTAATATTTTTTGCCATGCTGTAGGATTTCCCCTTCAAAGACATCGGCAGCCATACAGCAGGATCTGCAGCTGCCACAGGACTAAAACGTATCTCCCACTGTTCTGTATTTGAAAGCAACCGCCCAGGGAGCGTAGCTCGATGCGCTTGGCACGAAAACCCAGCAATGACAGAGCACCTGGTGTTTGGCGGGGGGCAGTCCGAGCCGTACTCCTGCACGTGCATGCCGAAGAAGCACACGTCGACGCCGTCGATCTCCTCAAAGGCAAACAGAGCTTTGGTACGGTATGGGAAGGACTCCGACATCTCACCAGAATCCACAAACCTAAGGAAAGGGTGGCAGGAAGGAAAAAGAAGATAAAAAGCCAGTCACTAAAGCAGTATCCTACCAGCAGAAGGAAACTTTCTGACTTCCCTTCGACTCACCAGGAACATTTACGCAGAAGTCAGAGCAGGGTCACAGCAGAGCTGTGTGAAAGCAGAGCCCTGTCGGTGCAAGGCCTGGTGCTATAACCTCAAGGGAAGACACCTTCCACGCAGCCAACACATGACTGAGCAGGCACGCACTGAGGGCAAGAGCAGCCTCGGAAACCACCAGCCTTTACATTTACCGCAGAGTGAAAACCCTGCCGCCCTGTGACGAGGAGATGCCCAGCCAACACCGCCTTCATGGGGTAACTCCAAGATCCTTCACAGAACACACATTTCAAGCTTCTCATTTAAGTAGGTTAAAAAATGACTTCTGAGAAGTATTTATAAACAGAGGGAACAGTAAGGAACAGAATCTGAGCAACCTGTTCCAAACCACACTCTGCATTCGGTACCACCAGCCAGAGCTTGGCCTCTCCAGAGGCAGGTATATAAAGTCACGGGGTTATAACCCAAACCAGGACGTCCCTCCACACGCCCAGACAGTGCAAATAAAACTGCCAGCCTCCTCCAAGTTCACGTGCTACGTACTACTTTTTCTCGCCTTTCATAACCTGCTTACTCGTGCCGAAGTTTCAAATATGCCCAAAGGGATTCAGGTCAAACTGGCAGGCAGACATCACCGTAAACATTGAAGGTTGCATTTATTGTAATTAACAGAACCAACCTGGACTTCATCCCTGGCTTCACTTCCACTGTCTTATCTGAACTTGCTACCACTCTGACAAAGACCTCTCCAGCTTCAGGATGATTCTGTCGCCGCAGGAACTTGTTCACTCTGTCTTCCAGATGGTTTCCTAAGCGAGTGGTCTGCAGCCCTGCAGTTGAAGAGGGAGAGCACGACAGCGCAGATGTTAGTACTGCGGACATCGCTGTTCAGCTCAGGGTCAGCTATCGTGTTGGTAAGGTGTCCCAGGTTGCTTCTCTGCACACAAGCATGCTTTCCTCCTCTGCTTTACCTCCACATTACCATGTTTATATTTCTACAGCCAAATTTAAAAAAGCAGAGCAACCCATGTTTTTAACCAAACGATAAGCGTTCACACCCCTACGTGGAAACAAAAACCACTAGACTGCAAAAATTCCTCAGCAAGTGAAATAACAAAGAAGGCTTTACGTAGCATTTTTAAATCTGCAGGCTTATTTTATGAACGCTGCAAATGTTTTCTCCTAACAAAAACACGATCTGGCTGCTTGACAGAGATGACATCACTTTATAGGCCTGGCGCCACGCCACGCCTTCTCAAGCAAAGCAAAGCAAACCAACAGAAATGAAAGGCCTTTTGACTTCAATGGAGGTTTCATTGCTTTTTCTTTTCTTTTCAAGAGAGCTTTTAGATGGAAAAGTTACAGTAATCTGACATAAAGCTTAAGGAGTTCTTGCGCAGTGACAGAGGTCTTCACAAGTTCAGGTCGGCACAGCGTCCAGATGCCTCCTCCAAGTCTGCACACGTACAATTAGCTTCTGTGTGCATAGCTGTTTCTGTGGTGTTACAGGACTGATGGTTTTCAGATAAACCCACAATAAATTACTGACATTAAGATGAGGATTTTGTTTTAAGAAAGCAAAAGTAGCACACTGTTTTGACTGGAAGGTTAACGACCATTTCTCTTACCCCGCTGTTTGCTCTGTGTCACCGTTCAGTACAACCCCTCATGTTACAGTCCACCCACTGCCTTTTGCTACAACGATGGTTCCATCTACAGATGCTCATGTCACTGATGTGCATTTCATTCTCAGCTCTCTGCTGCTTCATTTTTCAATTGTTGTCTGGCCGCTGGCACAGGCTGTTGGTTCTTCCTGACCAGTGAGCTGGCATCCAGAGCGCATACAGAAACCCCCGTGCTAAAAATGCGCTGAGGCACCAATGCTGGGGATGGAGCCGCACGACTCCAAGGAGGAGCTTACTGACTTCTAAGGAACTTATGAACCTAAACGTTTATTTTGCAGCCAGTTCACAGAAACTGTCGAACACAGCAATCTTGTTTTACATCTTTCTGCCTGTCCCCTTGTTACTCCCATAGGATCTCCCTGGACACCTGCAGTAAGCATCCTTCACCTGGCAACCAGTGATACAATTTGAAAGAAGGTTAAAGTTAAAGGTTAAAGATGACTTATCCCCTTCACCAGTTCCTGCACACTAAATGAAGGCTTTCCACTCACAACAGAAGGTGGTTGGTTTTAAAGAAAGTGCACAGCTATTTTCTGAGAAAATAATTTAGTTTTGTCGATTTCTCTCCAGACAAACAGGAAAAAATAGAAACAGCTCCAGTTCAGCTAAGGAGTCGGTACATTTTTAGAAAGCTCTTTTAGTTAAATCTACAGTCTGACTGTGCTTTCATTTTATCATCTTCCTAATGCTAAGCAACCAAAGGGTTTCTGCTTCCTCCTTATGCTGCAATGCATAACGGCTTGACAGAGTAAGAAAAAAAAGCCAAATAAGATGGATAAAAAAAGCAGCATTCAGGTTATATGCAGCATAAGGAATGGATCTAAACCCCGTGTATTTTGATATATTAGAACATGAAAAAGCTTTCAAAGAGCAGCTGTATTTTACTTCTTGGACACATCTACCATGGGTACTTCCAACAAAAGCTCAGGGCTGGCTGAAAACTGCAGTTCAAATTTGAGAAAAGGTATCCACACCAACACCAGGGCAGCAGGCCTCCAGGCAGCCCGCTGCAGGATTGCTGTTACAGCAGCAAAGGCAGAGGTCTGTTGCTGGGTGAGCAACGGGACAGGCAGGAGAAAGTCACACCTCTGGCTTAGGGTGACTTGCTGTCAGGATGCTGACTTGTTTTCAGGGTATCTTCAGGCTGTGACACGTTTCTCCACTAGCTGCTGATCAAGTCATATTTATACATATTCTTGGTAAGAAAAATACTTCAAAAAGGAGGGATTTCACAGCACACCGCAGCCGCACGCTGGCCGACAGGATGTGCTCAGTCTGCTATCGGGTAGCTTCACCCCACTGACTTGCAACGTGGTTAAGTTTCACTTACTACACCTCAGGAAAAGCTTTCAGCTGAGGGACGTGCTTTCCTGACTGGTAGCTGTGATGCCATGCTTGAAAGGTTGCAGAAATACTGACAGTAACTCAGGGAGGGTTTTTATGGGGGGTGACAGGAAGGGAAAGGAACCTGTACTTGTGCCAAACCTCCACTGCTCCTTTGTTTTAGGACAGAAGTAAGACCCAGGCTTAGACAACAAGAGGAAGCTTTCCTTCCCCGTTCTTGTATTTCCATCAGAGCACTGTTAAAGAAAACTGATCCCAGGAGCTGAGCCCACCAGTGGGGTACAGCTGGCAGCAGGACTCAAATCATTGCGGAAAAAGAAAACACAGTAGGCAACGAGCAGGGAAAGGAGAAGGAGGAGAAGGAAGGGAGGGAGACATCATTATGTCCCTGTGCATACGCCCCAGGAACAACACAGCTGCCTTAACCTAAACGCTGGTGACTCAGACTTTTTCAAGCCATGTCACAGAACTGCACGCTCCAAAGACATCGCGCAGGTAAGAACTTCCATCGACACACGCTGTAAGGTCAACACAGCAGAGGGAAGCCATCTATTCAGAACAGTTACCTAACACGACATTTTTATTTCTTTACCAATGTTGTCTTACAATCTTCATCTGTCCTTAATGGGACTAATTTTACCTTTCCAACAATCCTACTGTGCATGTGTCAGGTCACCCCGGAGACTGTTCTGACTGCTGCACCCTGACAATGCCATGGGAGGCTATCACCTCCCGAGGATCCCGCTTTCCACCTCTTTATTGTGCTGGGACTACAATCAACCATGTATCATCACATCAAAGGCTTAGGTTAATGCAAAACCACTCCTTTATCAGAAGGAATTTGGAAGATTCAGGCCTGCAGACTTAAAGTACGACAACGTAACACCCAGAAATCCAAAGCTTCTAAACTCATTGCTCTTCTCTATGCTGCTGACACTGCATTTCCAATGCTAGTCTCTGCTTTTTTTTTTTGCCTCCCCACTCCACCATGTATAAAAGTTCCTAAATTATGCTCTGCTGTCGACTGCATGCAAAGAATGCCTGTGTAAGGAGTACTAAGGGGATGGAGACAACCTGACCTGGAGGCTTTTGCACAATTTCAGTGCACATTTCAACCAGGTTATGATAGGTTACTTCCAGGATCTGCACGCACAACATCAGTTACTAATTCCACCTGACAGTGGTTGTAACACAGCCCGCCCTAGAAGCGAGAAAAGCCCTTCAAACACATTAATGTTTGGCACCACGACAGCACACCTGAAACGCAGCACAACCTGTTACGGCATGTCATCTGAAGGGCACGTGGGTGACAGTGATCTGCTATAGTTTCAGCACCAAATGGACACACGTCTGAACACAGCCAGCAACTGCATGCAGCCTTATGTTTCTCCCATTTCTTTTATCCCCCACTTTCCTTTTTTTCTTTTCTCTCTTTTTTTTTTTTTTTTTTCTCCTCCCACACTCTCTTTTTTACGTCTTGGGAAAATGGGTACATAGATGCTAGCGACCTCAGGCAGCATTAAGGCTGAGTAGGCTGACTACAACCTCATGAAGATCAGGTCTTCAAGATGCTGGCAGCTACCGAAGCCTCAGGTGACACTGCTCCCTGTGTGGCAATGCTCCTGCACTGTCTACCACAACGACGGAAAATCTCAATCAAAAAGCTAATGTATGACAAATATCTGCAAAGGAAGAAATTAGTGATAGCAGGGAGAAGATGAAAACTGAACATAGAAACAGAAACATCAAACTTACTTTTAGCACTGAACTTGTTTTCTTTACGTGTCCTACCAGTTTTCTTCAGACAATTGTCACAGACAAACCTACAGAGAAAAACAAAAAGTTCCAAGAACTGAAACCCGCTACCAGCTACCTTAAGCTCCAAGTTTGAACCCATAATTATAACTGTCAAGGTACAATACATTCTTCTTTGGATCTGAACAGCTTACACCTTTCCTTCTGAGGGACATCCGGGCCTCCTGACAAGCCGTTACACCTGCATTTGTGTTTCCCAGTACACAAACCTACTCCAACCTCTATTGTTTATTACTTAGGAAGAAACCCTAGAAATCAGAGTATATAACAAGTTTCTTCCACATGTTTTCATCTGAACACAGTGAAATGAGACCACAAATGCAAAAAAAAAAAAAATTTGAAATGCTTTTGTACTCGGGTATTAAAAGACAGTGACGCATATGAACAAGCAAATGCAGCAAATTTTAATTACATAAACAACAGTCTTACTGTACGTGGCTTAAAAAGCTAACAGACATCTTACCCTGAAGGCCAAATAGTATCGTAATGTAACACACAGATCTGGTGCATCTTCCGACCACACTCCTTGCAGTCAACAAACCTGAGAAGAAAGCACAGCCGCCAATCACTTCTGTTGCTAGGCAGGTGATTTTCAGATCTGAACAGAAAGAACAACTGTCCAGCCCTGTGCTGCTCTTCACACATATATAAGAACTGCAAAATCTACTAGATTTACTAGTTAAAAATGTGAAAAGTGAATTTTCTGAACCTTCCTATCCTTTTCTAAGCAGAATTTCCAGCGTTCCCAGATTCCCAGAACTCTGCTTCACAGTACCTTCTCAGATTTAATTTTCAATTGTTGCAGCAACCACAAGCTGACTCAATGGCTGCTCAGCTTACTGTAGCTGTGCAGACCAGTCACTCATGACTACCCATGCCAAGAAAACATGTATTAACTTGTCTTCACCTGCACGGGTCTGCAGTGGATTGTTTTGTTTTTTAAAGACATATCAAAATAAAATTCTCTTTTTTCAAGACTGCAGCAGTGTCCATGGACTCAAATGCAACGGTCTAGCTCAGCAGCCCACCTTCACAAGGCGGGCAGAGGAGCTCTGTCTCATGCCTGCACAGATGAGGAAAGGGAGCGAAACTGGCAGGTAAAGCCCTGGTGCAGCTAGGGACGGACAGCTGTGCAGAGCCTGGCAGAACACACTTTAAGAACTTCTCCACTATGGCCAACAAGAGCATGAAAGTAAGCTACGTGAAACACCTGCCAACTTTCTTGCTTTACACAATCTTCAACTCTTTCACGGCTTCTACCTCCCTTCTTTCAGTAAGGTGTAAGGTTATCGGCCTCCTGCTGCTTGGCGTTCACCACCTGCAGCTGGGCTACAGGAGGCACAAGATCCTCGAGGGGCTCTGGCAAGGCAGCAGCTCACCACCAGGTCACCACCAGGAAAAGTGATCTTGCTCTTCTGCCCCCCC
>VXAV01003552.1:107235-130844 GCA_013399715.1 Alectura lathami
CCCCCCATGGCAATGCAGTTTTGGTGCTTGCTGGATCTTTACTGAGCCAGTTCAGACCACCAGCCCAGCACCGATGGAATCCCCCTCGCTTGTTCTGTCCCGGGTCAGACTCCCAGCGCGTGACACAGGCATCCTGCAGCCTGAGTCAGCTCACCTGAGGTTACAGCAGCACAGAGCAGCGGGGCAGCACCACGCAGTGCAGAGCACCACCTCTTTTTAGGCCATGGCATTTAGAAAGTAAATGTGCAAATTTGCCCTTTGTTTCTAGGATGCTAACAGTTATTCCAAACTAAGAAATGTAACAGCCCTCTTTCACTGAAAGCGTAAACAAATTAATCTCCTCCAGCTGCACATCCCCCTGTTTCTAGCCCCCTTTCCCTTTGAGTATTTTTAAGTACCCAGATATTAAGGGGAAAGTGCACAGTGCTCAAATATTAGACTTCTATCTCTGCAAAGCAGAAAGAAGAATGGCCACAAGAACCGGCTCACATTTTGGGCTCAGTTATCAGTGGCAGACAACAGGTTTGCATGTGGTGCTGTGAACTCCAGAGAAATATTTCACTGTTTGCTTGGGCAGGAATAGGAGGAAAAGGAAGACTTCCTTATTCATTGCCTGATTTCTGAAGTGCTGGCTGAAGGACAAGTGAAAGTCACGAGATTATCCCAACAAAAAGAACGGCCTGGTTACTTACGGCTCGGGATCCAGCGTGTCATTTTTCTTCTTCTCAAACTGATCTTTAGAGATGGTTCTAGAGACAAAGAGTTAATATGAAAACTCAGTAGTCCCTTCTTATCAGAGGCTGAGACTATATCATGCTGTTCTAAATGGCAGCAAACAAGCAAACCAGTTCTGAAGGAAGGGTATCGGTACTGATTTTCTATTCAGAGAAAGCAATTAATTTTATTTTAAGCTACTTTTCCCACTTCATTTTCGGTGGTAAATTAAAAACAAAGCAATAAATAGCCAAGTACATACACCAATTTAAAATCACCAAGAACAAGGGAAGGGACAGTCACTAAAGCAGCCACCTTCCGAAGCAGCTTGTGCTCCTCATCAGTCTTAGGGCATCTTGTTTTCTGGCTGAGCTACAGACAAGCCAAGTTCTGTTTCGCGAACAAAAGCTGTGCTTCAGAAGGTGAGACACCAGGACTGGCAGGGAGCAGCGGCAGTCTGCCCCGGAGTGCCCCTGCGAGCAGCCTGGGGCAGCTCTCCAGCAGCACGGCCAGACCCGAGTGGCACTGGGCACTCACAGACTCTGCACAGTAACAGCTGTTAATTAATTATCTGTTACTGCAAAAAAACTTCTCCTAGTAAGAAAATCAGCGCTTCCCCATGAACACAACTGGCCACACAGTGCACCAGGACCGCCTGTCGCCCCTCCTTTAACACCGAAGCAACAAGAAAGGAAACGACTTACGTTTGAGGCTGGGAAGGGTCATCACCCAGGGTGACATTCTCCCCCTGGATTTCAGTGAAACACTTCTCACAGAAGTGATACCTGTCAGCAAGAAGGCCATATTTGGGTGAACTGGTCCAGCCCAACACACAGCCACCCGAGCACGGAGGCAGCAACCAGAGCAGGGCAGATCGCACGCCGAGGGGGGTTTGTTGGTTGATTGGTGGGTCAGTGTGCACAATGAGGAGGAACAGGGGACGGCAGGGTTAGAGAACAGGGGAGGGAACAAACAGCACAGACGTAAGAGGTAGGACGCAAACACCAAGACAACACAGAGCAGAAAGCCAAGGCAAAGCACAGATTAGCATTCGGTCTCATTTGGTACATTTCGGCCATCATTACTAACAGAGGTGAGGGTCAGATTCTGAATTTGGGGGGCATTCACAAGGTAGCCACCAAGCAATATGTTTGTGGAGGCTCAGATTGAAGAATTTGGATTTGATTTGCATTGCTTCGAGAAAAAAACCCAGGCTCAGGGCTGATCGAAAAAGCGGCCTGTCAGAAAGCTGTACGAGCACGCTTTTACAGGTTTAAGTAATTAGAAAGTATGCTGAAAGCATTTACTGGTTGTCAGTAAAAACGATAAAAGCAGAAACACTTGGCATCGAAAAAAATCCATAAAAATATTGAATTTAAAAGTTATTTGACTATAAGATTAAATGTGACCAATTGCTTAGCTTATATTATTTCTTATAAATGAAACCAAATCCATACTCTAGACAAACATTTAACAGAAATGCAATTATGGGTCAGAGTTTCCAGCCATGTATCTATATCAATACAATATATGTATATATGTGGACAACATGAGGTATTGTACATACATACAATATATTCATCGGGTACGTTAAAGATGTGCAATTAAACTTTACAAATTGAATATGAGACAAGGGAGAATTTTTGGTCCCCGGACCAAGAGCCAATCCAAGTTATACTCAGCAAAACCAGTACTGCACTTTAACAAACTGAGCTGAGTAAATTGGAATGCAACACAGCAAAAAGACAATCTGCATTTGAAAAAAAAAAAAAAAATCTAAGGTACACAGATTTTTTTTTGTCATTGTTTGTTTTGTTTTGCTTCAGATGAACTGGAACCAAAGTTGTTGGGGTCATTAAAATAAACAAGAGGCTAAACGTTTGGAAAGGAATGAATTCACACATGAACAAAGGTAACAGAGAGGCCACAGCTGTAAAACGCAGGAAGGCCACAAAGGATCATCAAAATAAAGGAGCTTTATGGAGGATCAAGAGTGAGAGAGTGTAAGCAGCAACGGCAGCACAGTAAACGCAGGTTTAGCACTCAAACACCAGAGCTGCACGGATGGTGAGCAGCAACGGCATCAAACAAGACTCAGAGTCACAACCGCCAACAGCTTCGGCGGTGAGATCCGCAGGGCCGCCTGCCCCCTAGAGCACGCCCCCAGACCCTCACACTGCTGGCTGCCGGGTGACGGATCCCCGCCTGTGCTCTCCTGCAGACAACAGCAGCCATTTACGGGCCCTCGCTGAAACGCAGGGACCAGAACTGACGCTGGCTGTGAGGTCACGGCTGCGCGTTTCAAGGCTCGCAAAGCACAGGGCGAGCGCGCGGGACCCAGCCCCTCGGCAGCACCCAGCGGCCCTGCAGAGCGACCCGTGTCCTCCCGCAGCACAGCCAGCTCTGTGTTACCATGGCAGAATTTACACGGGCCCCAGAACCTCTGCGAGCTCTGCCAGCTGGCTCAGGCTTCAAGAGCTGCTCTGCTAGCCAAGAAGCACTAAAACGCAGCAGCAGCCCGCGGCATGCTCCTCCTGCTGTGGGACCGGGCGTGCGGTGACACAGGGAGGAAAGAGGTGTGTTTTCCTTCTAGCTAATACAGCCCATGCTGACACAGCCATGGAACAACCTTACCAGCAGAGCAGCTGCAATTTTGATAGCAACCACATGAGCTAAGGTGCCTGCTCCCTGCTTGCCAGCCTACCACAAGTTAAACTGCAAGTGACTTGTCTTCTCGGGGTCAGCTCGGCTAGGATTAAACACATCATCCTCTCACGCAAAACCACGGCTTTGGGAGCTGCTAATGCAACAGAACGAGGCCAGGGGAAAGGATCTACTTCATTACTTTGTAGTCTTTGGGAGTGATAAATATATCATGATCTTCACAGGGCGGGATCACAGAAGAGCATTTCAGGAGTGGGGAGTGACACTGCACCTCCCGCTCACACTGACTTCACTTGACCTCAGCCCACAGCCCTCAAGAGATACAGCGTCTCCTAGCACATTTAGAGCCACAACAGGGTCAGAGTTTATATCCTCTTCACACACTGCCCACTATTTTTTTTCTCCTATCGTGTCATTGTCATTCTTTAGAATTTTCTTTAATTAAAAAAAAAAAAAAATCCAGCTAACCCACAAACACTAATTCCCATGGCTGCTTATTTTAGGAGTCAGCTTGGGAAGGACTGAAACACACGAGGACCCGAACAAAGGGGTGTGCAACCAGAAAAATGCACGGGGCAAGGCTTCTCCTTGCCCTCTGTCGCATTTAGGCAATCCCAGGAAAATTCCTTACGATCCATTTTCAGAATGGGCTTTCAGACCACTCCCACGAAGCTGAGCAGGGAGACTGCCTTGGGTTTAGGTCCCCCCCCCTCACCCCAAACCTGGCCAGCTCCCCCCTCGGGTCCAGCTGTGGCTGCTCAGCCTCACAGGGAGCAGCGCGTTGGTCCCCAGCACGGGGCACAGCCGCAGCCACCCCACGGGGCACCGACGTGCTGCAGAGCCGAGCCCAGCACCAGCAGGAGCCAAGCCTCCATACGTGGGATTAGAATGAAGAAACAAAAACTGAAACTCAGTGGAAATGAACCAGCTGAAGATCACGAATATCGGTCCATGACATACCCACGGTGAAATAATATCTAAGTTATTAGGGCCATGGACCCTCAGAAACAGAGACCTGCTCCTAATTCATTGATTTTTTGTGTGCCACTACAAATACTCAAGCAAAACTTCAGGAAGCATACAATATTCTAATTGTAACTCTCAGAAAATTCAAGGAATGTACCTATGGCAACACAAGAAAAATGAAAAGCTTTTCAAATGCAGACTGTTCAGGTGACTGGTTCCCGTTTACCAGAAAAGAGAAAATCATGGCTCATTATCAAAGTCCAGAAAAGGGTCGGTGTCTGCTTTAACATGTGAAGTTCCAACCGCAATTGAAGGGCACATGGAGGAATTTCTACATTAGTGAGCGGACAATGGACACTGACATCAAATACCAACCACTTCTTTCCAATGGGTGTCCACACAAAAAGCAAATTATCTGAACGCTTCTTTTAACCTAAGCTTCCGTGTTATTTATGGAAGCCAAACAGTTCTATTATCAATTATTAATTTTCCATCACTGAACTGCGGTGCCAGAGTCCATTTATTCAGTGGTGCCTAAACACGCCTAGTTATAAACACACTGGACTTCCAGTAAGTCCAACGCTGTCTGTTCCGTAGATGGACAAAGTCAAGAACATTTGACCAGCCGAAGTTCTGCTGGAATGACAGAACTTGTTTTTCACTCAGTTACTACTTCATTACGAAAAAGTCAAGTCTACGCCTGCTTCAGCTCTGCCGCTGGCCTGGTGTCACTCGGGGAACCACCTCCCTTCCCCCGTGCCTCTCTCCTACCTGCTGCCAGGACCCTTCTGTGCTGAACTTCACGTGAGGGGACTACCAGGCAGGGACCGCTGAGCACAGAGGAACCCCCTGCTCCACCAACCCTGTGCTTCACGCTGGCACCAACACTGCCTTCCCCTGAGCAATCCAAATGACTTAACACTCACCGAAACAGAACAAAAAGAAAAACGAGCCCTTCTTCAATTATTTTTGCAGTTGCTATTCCTTTCCTACGCGGTACTGTGAGCTGGTGTTTGAGGCTTACAGCGGCCACTGAAGCACTGCCCAGCTAAATGCATTTTATTACCTTATTTCTCTGCAGACTGACTTTTTTGAGAGCCCACAGCAGCTGTCTAAAACCTTTTATGAGAGCTTGTGAATCTACGTTCCTCTGCAGCAATGCTATCTGCCTCACGAAGGCACCTCAGACCCAACGCAGCGCAGCACAACGCGCTCTCGTCTCCCGTATTCGTGCTGCTTCAGCCTGGTGGCACCCAACAGCCCTGCACCATCTCACAGCGTGTTTGGTGACGCAGGGATCATCTGAAGAGACTAAATGCAAGCCCTGACTGCCTGGATTCATTCCACAACTGCAGCTAGACAACAGCCTGCTGTGCAAGTTGGCAAGGCTTGCAGACCGTCAAACCTTTGGAAAGGAATTCGTAACTTTGTTTTAGAAAAGGAAAAGGAAGTTTGTGTCTTAGCCCATTTATGGTTTGTAATTTCAGGGAAAAAAATATCTATGAACCAGAGAACAAAGCCTAATTCTACGCTTGCTTTGTTATTCATTATAGCACTGTTGATTTAAGTATTAGAAGGAAAACATTAAGATACTAGTAGTTGTTTAATAATCATACTAACTTCAAATCTTAATATTAATAAAGATTTAACATAAAGTACTATTCTCCTAGCTTTTCATGCAGTCTGGGAAGTTTCCAATGGTAGGCCAAAGCTAGTTTAAAAAGAACTCAGTACTATACGTGAAGATAGACAGTGGCTCTTAACATTTATTACTGTACCTTTTACCTTCCAAACTCTGACAGTAACTCAACAACCAAGCTGCACGTTTTTATAATTTTCCCAGAACAAGGCCACGTACATCTCTCAGCACCTTTCTGCAGTTCTGCCCTTCTCCCTCCAGTAAGCCCTGCTCCTGGTTTTGTGGAAGACATGGAGAACTTCCACGTCAGGCGTGCCGCCCAGCTAACAGCGAGCAGTTAGGCATCGTGTGCATCTACCTGCAGTACAGGACACTAAAGGGTCACCTAAAAAAGGACAGCATGAAGGACAGACAAATAGCTTCTGACTTAGCAGACGCAGGAAAGAAAAGGTTAATAATCCTCCTCCACATTTGCAGAGAATGAAAACAATTTTGCTTCCTGAATAAGGCAAAAGAAAAGAAAAAAAAAAAAAAAAAGGAAAGAAAACCAAGAAAAGCAGTCAAGGACTTACCTATTCTGGTAACTGTAATAGGCAGCATCACGAGGAATGGTACACAGCTGCTTGCCATAGCAGCACAAGGTCTGTGGAGAAAACTCATACTGCAAAAAAATGGTGAGAGAAGAAGCTTTAACATGAGATCTTTTATTAATCAAGAACCTATTAGGCAAACTTAACACTTAAGGATATCATAATATGCTGCTATATTTATCACCTTTTTCCAAGCTATTGTGAATATACTAGCAAAGCTCTCTTAATGGAATTACAGTAATTAACTACATGAGCTGAAGCGCTGACCCCTCTAACCACCTACTTTATTGCAATGGACACAAGAAGCAAAGCATTCTAATACTGCTTATGACCAAAAGAGGTATTATCTGAGAGAGAGAAACACAGCAACAGAATAATAGCAAGAAGGATGCCTTTTTTTTTTCCCTCATAGTGTGCTGATATAAAGTCAAACTTTTACTTGCCCTTTCATTTCCTTATTTTTATTATTTAAAAAAATAACAAAGAGACTGCACAAAGCATATGTTTTATCTGTTCAGTCAAGCAAAGCTCTTTGGAAAAATGCATCCAGAGCCCTGGAACACACACCTTGCGCCCACAGCAGTATCCCAGGGACTGCATGACAGGATCGATCTCCTGCTCAAACACCTCCGCCAGCTTAGTGCAAAACTTATAGACCCTGGAAGTCTTGCGGTTGTAGAGCCAGGCGTTGTTGAACATCAGCCAGACGTCGTCCACATACTGCCAGGGCTCCTGGTACTGCCCAGTATCCAGTTTACGCTTAATGGTTGACAGGTCCATGGGATTCTTCACGATGTCGAAGTAGTCCTTCAAACACACACACAAAACCCTTCGTTTTTAAGGTTTCGACTGGTCATGCCACGCTAGACTATGCTGTGCAGAAAACGTTTCTCTGAGCAAAGGCAAAACACTGAACCACTGAACGAGATGTAATGGCAGCTCACCGGAATCCCTAGGAGCTGGGGATCCACCGGCTGCCTGAAGGGCAGAGACTCCGGGTCCTGCCGGTACAGGGCTTCCAGGGTAGGCATGAGAGCCTGGCGCAGCTCCTCAGGTTTGAAAACTGCGAACAGAAGTTGGAGAGGTTAGGAGACTGCCTTCCAGGTATCCTAACCCTTGACGCCCCTAAAAAAAATAAAGCACTACATTAACAGATCTTGCCAGGGATTGCCTCGCCTGCATGGCTGACTAAAAGCTAAACTTGTACGGGACTGCTGAGCAGTGCTGCCCTTACGAGATGCCAGCAGAAGGACAGCAACAACCGTAGTAGCCCTTAACAACACCTTTTCTAGAGGATGTAAAATTTATCCAGAACCAAACTGACAATCAATTGCTTCAGCATGGATAAAGCTGAGCTCTGCAGGGAGGAGACCAACCGCACTTTTTCTTCTCGTTCCCTTCTGACTTCATTTGCTATTTCCTGTGTCAAGACCCTCCGAGCGAAGCAGCCCTCGTGGACAGGGCTGAAAAGCCAGCTCTCCAGAAGGTAACCGGATGAGCTGGCACAGGGATTTTCTGGCCATGGCACTCCATCAGGCCTGGTCTGACGGACTGTTAATTGATTTTGAAAGTGCTAATACTTCCAAGATTTCTATGCATCATTACATCCACCTGGCAACAGTGGCATGGCAACAGCCATGTTTCTTTCAACAGTGGGTGACAAGGACAAGAAAGGCAACACATTTTCTGAAAAATAATGATAACTTGGAGAGCTCTTTGAACATCTCAGCAGTGTAATTACATTTCTTTCCTTAGGAACAGAGGCTTTAAACAGGGAAGAATGCCTATTATTCAGAAAAAAAAAAAAAAAAAAGGCAACTAAAAAGAACAGGATGGCATCTAATATTTACCTACCTGGCTGAAATGAGAACAATTCCAATAAGAGGGGGCAATTAGGAGTTCTCCTGAAAGCACTTAAATCAACAAGGCTACAGTGACCCCTTTGAGGCTGATCATTGCTTTTGTCACTCTGATGGTGCTTTGGTAGGATATAAATTGACTTTGGGGGGGATTTCTGGTTAAATAATTGTTTTTTTTTTTTTTTTTTTTTTTTTNTCATTAGATTACATTTGTGGAGGGAGTCTTCATCTCAGCTACACTCACTGAAATTACACATGAAAACAAAGCACAACAAGAAATTAAATTGACACAACTCAACCATTTCTGAGGCATTCAGCTCTCACTGTTTTCAGGCATTTGTGGATGCAGAAGCTGCTGGAAACGGTTAGTCAGGATGCAAACGGCTGTAAGACAGTCTGAGCACAGCGCCTGCGACTGGCAGAGGATTGCTACCCAGGCACAAGAGGCAGGCTGGCACACCCAAGTCAGCTGAACCATGGCACAGGACCGTGCAGGCTGCCAGAGGGGCTTCAGCACAGCCCTGCCCTACGGCTGCACCCAAAGCAGCCAGCTTCAAGCCACCCCTGCTCCTACAGCACCAGCCAACTGAGGATCGCTTCCACCACGTCCCTCCTCCCGACAAAACGGAAACTCACTTCCACTGTGCAGGCACTGTCCCATGAAAAGAATCCTAACGATACTCTCAAAACTGTATGAACAGTTGTACTGTGGAATTCAAGAACAGTGGGAAACACAGAATTCCATTCCTGAGAAGAAGTATTCTGTATTCCTTCTGGAACTGTCTCACTCCAGCTCAGGTACTTCATAACTTGATCATCCAAATTACTTGATTTAATAAGATTTAAAAGCCAAAAAGCACCTTCGGCAATTCATTCTGGCCACCTTTGAGCATACCACTAGCTAAAGGATCTTTCAGAATAGATCCAATCTCAATTCAAACCCAAACAGCAGAGTTTCAGCAGAACTTCTGCCAAGTTCCTTACAGGCCAATTGTCTTTACTGAGAAAGTTTACATCTACTTTCCTTTTGGTTAAAAAAAATAAATAAAAAAATCAATATCCAGTTACTTAGATTTACGGCTTCACCTAACAATGTAAAAGAAATCTGCCTTCATCTTCAGCAGTAAAAAAAGCTTCTCTGCCTCCAAGGAACATGACTAGCAACAGGACATTTGATCACAGGATCTCTCCATATGCAGATTTTACAGAACCCCTCTTCCACAATTATACACTCTTGGTTTCCTCCTGCAGTAAGATCTTTGTGAGGAGCTGGCACCCAGTTACCTAAATTTTGTCTTGGATGTGTGGGTGGTAAGAAGAAAAAA
The DNA here is from genome assembly GCA_013399715.1 of Alectura lathami. Classification (NCBI taxonomy): domain Eukaryota; kingdom Metazoa; phylum Chordata; class Aves; order Galliformes; family Megapodiidae; genus Alectura; species Alectura lathami. The sequence goes on from VXAV01003552.1 coordinate 116,993, forward strand.
GGATCTCCGCCTGCATCATGACAATGTATCATTCGCAACAAAAGAGCATAATGCTAACTTTTTTTTAAAAAAAACCTTCTTAAATTTTTTATTTCTTCAAACTGAGGAAATTCTGCTTATGATTACTAAGGAGAAACTTACAAAAGGAAGATGAAGACATCTTCTAAACAGTAACAATACACCTGGAAACCCTCCCCCAACCCAGGCCCTTGGAGGTTTTGCATTATTTTGACTTACATTGTAAAGAAGGAAGAAACTAGTAAAACTAATCTTGCAGGCCATCAAGCCACAAGGCAGACATCTACAATGAGAAGAGTTGACAGGAACACTTGCTCTTTTAAGAAGACTGCAAGGGAGGAAGGCAAGGCAGCAAAAACCTTCCCTTCATGCTTACATTAGATGCCTGAAGAACAACAAAAACCCAAACCCCAAATTTGAAACACAGGAGTATCAAGCCCCTGTCTACAAAGGCAAAACCATGAACAGGAAGAGGAAGGAAATCTTGCTGAAACGGGTGTCTGCGGTTCTCCAGACAAGCTGATCTCCCAGAACTCAGTGCGGGTGGGCTGAGCAGAGCTGTAGCTCAGCAGGATTACCCTGGTTTGTTTCCTAGCACGTACAGCATTTCCCTCCCATCAGTCGGGTTCCAGTCCGGTCGTACTGGGGAGTACAGCCAGGCCTGTGGCGTTCAGTACACCAGGATGCGTGGGGTACAAACCGCTTCCAGCTCCACAGCAGAAGCCACATGTATCCAGAAAAACTGATCTGGCTGGAGCATACGCTCCACCGCCACCTCCAGCTGCGAGGCTCCCCTCTGGGAGCTGCAGCACGGACCTGCTGCGTCCCAGGCCGCTCTGGAGTGCACCTTGGGAACCCCTCCATCCCTGCCGTGGGCAGGAGGCTCAGACACCAGTGAGAAATGAGAGCAATGTAACCGGTCAAAAGCAGGAGATGAGTCCCACAAGCAGGTGTAAGATGTACAGCCCCTAAGCAGGCTGCACAGTATTTGCTCTTGAATACCTCTTGGTTTATTTAGTGTTCAAATACAAATGCTCTGCTAAAGCTGGACGGACTGCTTGGTGAGAAAACGGCACCTTTCAGAATCCTGCCTGCAGCTGTAACTGCATTACACTAACGGCTGCCTAGTGACCATACTTCTAAGGCAAGACAAGTGCTACCAAGTGAGGTGCTGGAAACGCACCAGACTGAACCACCAGAACGACACAGCACAGCCCTGCACAGACCAGTTCTGTCGGAACCATCTCTCAGCCGCTTGCCTCCATGTACTTGCAAGCACACTGTTAACAAGCAGGAACGATTCTTTCCACAGGGAACGTAACTTGTTTATAAAAGCTAGCAAGCCTTCCACTCCCCGTGTCACGTTTTGTTTGAAATAGCCTCTGTCAGTTAGTTCTGCAGCACGCTCTGGCCCACTGTGCCACAAACTGAAACTACATCTACAGGAAAATGTGTTTTATTGTGTTTCATCATGATCTGTTTAGTAATTAAACGCAATCCAAGGCACATCCAAGAGATCATCAAGATTCAAGCTGCACAAACTAAAGCTTTATGATTTCTTGATCACATTCTGGAAAGCATCCACCTGTAATATTCTTCTAATGTAATTATGTCATTTCCTTTGAAAGAAAAGAAAAAAATTGAAATGGAATGTAGCTTTCAGGTTTTTTTTTCTTGACATTTACATTATGTTGAAAGCTTATCTTTGGTTAAAAACAAACCACAGAAAAGGTCATCTCAAAAAAACACGTGTTGAGACAGCTAAGGTGTTTGAGTCCAACAACTTACCGTGCCTGCACTACAAAAAAGGAGCAATTTCTTTTTGCCTCTTTTCTCTAATAACCTTATTCATGCATTTCTGACTAACCCATGGCATGCAGTCATTTACATCAGTCCATTGAAGATCTGCAATGCCTTCAAATTTCCTTTTGGAAAAATACATCATACATGCAGCCACATGTACATCCGTGCTAACGCTGTCAATTAACTTCAGAGACTACTGACCTAATTATTTTTGAAGAGAAAACTTCCAAACAAATAGTACGCAGATAACTACACAGGACTTGGTTTTTTAAATTTTAAGGCCTGTGTAGCAGTCCGGCCTTGGCAGAAACCAGATTTAGGAGAAGAGCCCAACACCCAGTGCTCAGAGAAGCGAAGGCTAACACCTCTGAGCGTGCAGCCTCTCGCAGAACAGCGAAGTAAGTAACGGGTATTTCTTGGTTACCGACCGCTCTGCATCCATACTGAGCTCCTGTGAAGGAAGGAGCACTGGACAAGATGTACAGGGAGAGACTGATGCGCACGGTCTAGGCAGCAATCACTGCCTTACTGCCTTCTGGGCAGAAGCTGGAAGCTGTGAGAGCACTGCTGGCATCGAGACGACAACACGCTGTTCTCACCTGTGACTCGAGTAACATGAAGGGAACCCCACTTTCAAAAAGACACAGCCCCCCCGGCAGGAACAGAGACTGCAGAAAACAAAAGGCTCGTATCAGACAAGTCTGCTTCCACGCACGTACTTTTTTTGCGGGGCTGAGATGGCGACGTGGACTGTGATGTCGTTCCATTAGTGCCACTTTCCTCTTCCTCCTTAGCATCTACTTTTATTTCAGGCTTCTTTTCTTCTATTTCCATTGGCTCCTGTTTCAGTTCTGTTCCATCTGTGTCTTCTTTTGTTTGTGCAGATCCTTGTAAATCCTCCTCCACCTTAAGAAAGGATGCAACAAGAGGTGTTGTTACATCTGACTCAAGCTTCAGTCATTCAAATATTAGCTTACGAGATTGTCAAAGCACTCTCATCCATGGCTTTCCTCAGGACAGTTACTTCCCAGTAACTACCCTCTTCTCGCCCCTTAGCTCACCAATTCAGACATATCATCAAGTGCTTTTATAGCTATCACTGCTTTCAGTTAAGCTGTATAGAATCTCATTTACCTCAGTCTTAGCTTCCACTTGTGTCTCACTAGTCTCTGGCTCAGTTTCTTCAGTTTTAACTTCTGATTTGCTTTCTAGCATTGGTGCATCTGGTCCTAGTTGCTGGGAATTCGTATCAGCACTAGCAACTGAGGCAGGGGTGGGGACCCTGTTATCAATACTAGCTGCTGCCTGGGATAGCTGTTGTAAAAACAGTACAAAAGAAAGACACTGCATATATAGAAATATTTTCCTTTACTAAAAAATGAACAGCACAAAAAAGAGACATGAGATGATATTCTAAAACAGTGCAGAACACGGATATAGGAGTTCACTGCAGTCAAGTTTCCACAGAACACATTCAATAACTCTGTTTTACAGGGGAGAAGCCAAGGAAGATTTCTTCCCCAAGCAAAGAGGCTTCTTTAACAGAGAAAACACCTGCCCAGTAAAACATGGTACATTCCTTGACATGTGCATTCCTCCTGACTAAAGCTTAACAGAAAAAAAAAAACAAAACGATGCAAATTTTATGGTCAGAAATGACTCTGATTAAGGCCGCATATAAATATGTCAGGCCTGTTATTCTTCATCTTTCTACACACCGCTGCCATTTTTACCTTGAGCAGTTTGAAGCCATTCATTATGCCCCCCCTCCTTCAAACCATGCTGAGAACATCTGAATGCACATTTTTACACGTCTATATAACAAATCCTTTGCTCTAAAGCTGCTATGGCGTGTAACACATGGGCTCCGTACACTGACGGTGCTGTTACAGACGGAGGACTCCTCTACACCGCTGGACACCGCTACACAAGCAAAAAAACGCAACTTGCTGGTACTTACTGGAGTGCCAGGTGGCTGTGCCTGCACAGACGTTGGCTGCTGCTGAGGTGGCTGCGGGGTTGGCACAGACGGGGGCTGAACCGGGGTCTGGGGCTGCGGCGTCACTTGAGCCTGGGCTGCGGTCTGCCCCGTCGGCGTGCTCTGCGTCTGCGTGGCGTTGGGAACGGAACCCGGTGTCGGTGTGGGGGTTTGTCCTGAAGATGAGACTGGTGTTGATGGCTGAGTGGGTGCTGCTGGCTGAGGAGGAGTCATTCCAGTTGGCGTCTGGTGCTGGATAGGCGGCATCCCAGCAGCAGTGGACACGGGAGGTGTAGTCTGGTGTAGAGGCGGCTGGGTCACTGGTGGGCATAACTGACCACCCTGCGGTCCTAGCATGTTCATGGAGTTGGGAAGAGCAGCACTGGGAACCTGCCCCTGCTAGAGGGAGAGAGATGCTCTTACAGACACGTTGCTCCCAGAGCTCTGGGAATCCCACTTATCCTTTAAGCCACAGCACTGCCATCACCTTCAAAACACGCCTGACTACGCGACACAGATGACCATGCTCTGATTCCTCTAATCATTATCTCAGCCAAAGATCTCCTAGACCCAGATTTTCCACGAGTACTGCTGGCACAGAGAGGGCACCCTCGCCACCTCCGTAGCACAGACACCCGCGGGCAGGCAGCCCTCAGCCACCTCGCTGGCTGGGCAAAGGTCAGACGTCGCACGCAGAACGGCTTCAAGCAAACACACGTTCTAGGCCAGGACTCTAGAGCAGCCCTGCTCTGAAAAACAGCTCAACACATGCAGTGTCTGCCCTACTACACGCTGCAAGACTTCAGGTGGTTTGTTGTTTTATTTTTTTAAAATGTAAATTTAAAACTTGCTTCTATATTCTCTATATAAAGTCAGTTTCAAAGAACTAAAGAGAATTAGGAATTTATTTTCCATGACAAAGGTGGTGAAATAACTGAACCAGGGCCCAAGAAATTGTAGATGCTTCATTCTGAAGATGTTCAAAACTTGACATATCCCTTGTAACTTGATCTGAGTTCCCTCTCATCTGAGGATGGGGCCCGACTAGAGAACTCCAGAGGTCCCAACTAGCCTACTTTACTTGAACACCAAGCTCAAACCCCCTAAAAATCCCATCAGCACGCGTTTTTTAGAATTTACATCAGGAACTACAGGGCTTTGCCACTGATTTAGTACATGCAGATTGTATCCCCCCAAGCCTACAATAAACGATGCATACACACAGAGATACACAAATAAAATAAATCAGACCAAAATAATTAAAAGCATTTAACCCAAGTGTTAGAAAACACATCTTACCTGTGCCACCCCTGCCTGGGCTGTTGACTGACTCATGCCTACATTGTTCACATTCATAGCCCCACTGGAAGCTGGAAACTGATTCTGGGGCAGGAATTGGTTCTGGGTAGGAGCCTGACCCATCATGTTGTTGGAATGAGCTCCCATCATGTTCTGTGGCTGAGGCATTCGGGAAGGAGACATTGCCATCTAAAAATTAACACCCAAATTAAAATATTAACATCTATTATCATGCAGCAAGACAAAGGAAAATACCATCAAATTAATGAGCCAGAAGATGTGGTGAAAACTAAGAGTAAAACTGGCTTCAGCAAACCAAATGGAAGTGGGCCTATGCATGCAATGAATACCACAGATGAAATGTTAACAAGAGGGAGTTATTTTTATACATCTAATATTCAAACTATACTAACATTTAAAACATTTTTTTTTTCTTGAAGAATAAACACGTTTTCTTGGAGGAACAAAGAAAGTACATATACCATAGAGAGACAGTTCCTGAAACGACTACGCTCTTTTCCATAGGCTGTTGCAGAATATTTCAGCTCTGGTATTTACCTCTCTAAGGACTTTTTTTTTTTTTTTCCCCCCTAAGACACGTAAATAGTGAAAACAAATGCCTCAAGAGAAGCCTGACAGAGTTGACACATTTCCATGCAATTTTCCTACAATTTACAGAACTACTCTCTGACATGGCCTTTTCAGAAGAGCGTTAACACCATTAAATATAATCAACCAATTCTGAGAAGAACGTGATAACAACGGGTACGAACCGCAGGAACAGCGCCCATGTTGTTCATCTGTACTGGGTGGTTCATCGGAGACGCTGCACGGGGTCCCATGGGTGCCTGAGGCACCTGTACATTCCCTATGGACATGGGGTTAAACTGATTCATTCCTGCAAATGCACCCCCCAAAACAACTCATTAGGAACAAGTCATCAGAAGTTATCTACGTATACTCTACTATAAAATTCATATTTATTATGGCTAAAATTTATCTGCCCTACACAACATCCCTTTCCTTTAATGTTGTTCGAACTACTTGGCTTGAGAGAGAAATTAAGATGCAAAGAATATTTAGAAGAATGTTAGGTAGAACATAACTACTATTATCTAGAAAAAAAAAACCACACAAGATGAAGAGTGTGAATGATCTGCAAAGACAGGATGCTACTTGTACATAACACCAAGGGATGGTTTCTTGAAATAAAGCAATTGGAGATGCTCTTCTGGGGGAAGCTGAACCATCAGAAAGCCTAAAAGATTAGTATTTTTCAGGAAAAAGCTACCTACGAGCCCACAGCAGCTCAAATCAGTGATGGCAAGCCACTAATGCCATGGAAAAGCTAGAATGCCTTTTTAAATGCACTTTGCCATCAGAAACTGAGAGCATCACTAGTCACACAGATTCCAGGATGCACAGGATGAACGTAGTGAGTTTCCAGCAGCTAGAGTATTTGGGGCTACCTGACTGATAAAACATACCAACACCCTCCTGCTCTGCAGTTATAACATTCTACATCATAGGTCACCTATAAGATTCTCGCTCGCCCTCTCCTCTTTTCGGAACAACTCAATTACTTCACAGTTGCCAGCAAGTACTGAGTACGAACTGACTGCACTGAGACAGCCACTGTCTCTGAGCAACAACAAAGAATGATGCTGGAAAAGGGAGACCCAGTAGTTACCCCCCAACCACAATTCCAAAAGAAAAGGAGATGATCAGTGTCTCCCCTAATGCTTTATTCTGCACCCACACATTGCAATTAGAGAGGAAAACATAGCTACCTTGAGAAACCTGCATACGACTTATAGGCACGGTTGTCATGGACATAGGCCCATCTGCAACACAAACAGAAGAATGGACAGAGAGAAAATTCAGCATGTGAACTCAAGGTGAGCCCGAGAGCGTGAGGATGCAAACTGCACAGGGCTTCAGCTGAGGTGTAAGAACCAAAACCCTGTTGTCCCCCCCTGCTTTCCCCGTCCCCTCGCCCCCATGCAGCAGCACTTACTGGGAGGCCTCACAGGCTGGGCCTGGCCCATGGCAGCAGCCACCTGTGGGATGCCAGGGGGCTGAGGGCCTGGTGTCTGTAAGGCTGGCTGATTTCCCAGGATCCCTTGCTTATGCAGACGAGACCTCCGCTTCTCTTCCAGCTCCTTTTGTATCTTATAGATCTTCTCCGCTAGTAAATGATAGTATTCATCCTAAAGAAAAACAGCAGTAAGGGACAAGTATAAGAAAGCAGCAACAAAACCCATGCAGTCTGCCAGAGCCGTCACCTGATTTGTTCTTGGTTTTTAAGGTATGCACCTGCTTACCTCAACAGGAACTATTTCTTTACAGAATTCTGCCAGACTGACACAGTCTCATCCCTGCTTTAATGCTGATAAGCAAAACCAAGCTTCGGGAAAACTCTCATGAGAGGTGGGTTTATGACTCTTCACCACAGCTATCCCGTGCAGCTCAGTAGACAAAGGAGAAGACTGCAGGTTCTCTGTTGCTTGGACAAACACCAGCAGGAAGCTGTGACTCAGTTTCTATGTGTTAATGATTTTTAAATGGTATTTTCATAAGAAGCATTTCCACTAATCCAGAGACAAAACAAAAAGATGCCCCCAGAAATAGAGTTATGCTAAATAAACTTTAGGAGACAGGTGTTAAGGACAGATCAATCTTTTGATAAGCATAGGAAACACCTTTCCCGAAGTCTGACTACCAACAGCCATTGCAGGGAATAAACAAAAACATACAAACCCCAGAGGAATGGAGGAAATCAGTGAAAAATAGTCCTCAAGCACAGACAACTAAACACTACATCTGTGCAAAACAAAAAATCCATTTTACTGAATCCACCTTGACAACAGATCAAATAAGGCAGGCACACTGCACAGCAAGGGAGACAATTCTGCTTGCCAGCGACTGCTGGACACACCTGCTAAGGGCAAGAAGAACACTCCAAACCCCCAGACCAGGTGTCCCCCTTGTGTGGGGACACCTGTGCTCTCAAACTCCGTGTTACAGGGAGAAAAGACTGAGTGATATACTTGTCCCACTTCATCAAACTGAACCAGAACCTGTCACTACAGCAGGATCCAGTCCACTCATGACTCTGTAAATAAAGCCCAGTGTTACAATATAAAGCTTTGTTTACAGGTCACCTTCCTGCTCCAAATATCTCATGAATCCACCAGGGCAGACACCTTCCGCTGTCCAGTTTAAAAGCACTAGAGCCCCATCTCTTTCTCTGCGTAAGACACTTCATCTGTCACTTCCTACTTGGAAATCCAAGACTGTGCTACTTTCATATCACCGAGACTCCTGGAAAAGGGTGTATTTACACGGAGCACATGTTAGTAAACAGCTTGACATCCCATATTAATCTCTTTTTCCATGTCAAAGCAGAACTGATGCTCCTCAAAAAGAAGGATGCAATTCCACACGGAATCATTTACAGCATCTTAACTGCACCCTTCTTCCAAATCTGCTTCTTTGGAGCCAAATAAGTGTGATGAATTCCCATAGATGAGACCTCCGGCAGGGAGGCTCTGACAGCTGTTCTGTGTGGTGGAGAGAAGATGCCTCTGGGTATTTGTCTGGCAGAGCAGATACTCAGTTTGATAACCAGAAGTCCACTGCTCTCATTCTTACTGACAACGCACAGAGATTAAATGAAACTCTAATTTTTCTCTGGTTTCCCTCCAAAGCCATCAGGGTGCTCGAGGGTCATCACCCTTGATCACACACAAGTATTCCTTGCTGAACAGCCCCTAGGTAGCCACAAGGAGGATGCGATATTGTCCCTGACCAGTGCTCACACTGGACGGCTGTCACCCAAAACACCGCTGACTACTCTCTTTGATAAACCTTACCTAACAAAAGGACCTTACGACTCCGATCAGGTGAGATTTCACTGCTATCAGTACAGGCACTGCTGTCTTTACCTGAAGAAAACTTTCAGGCAGTGGTTCCTGAAAGGTGGCAATACTACAGTCACATAAAGGAACAGTATGCTCAGTGTGTCAATCAACACGGTTTTGTTCTGTGTAATACAGATTGGAGCTGACACCTCACTGCAGACAAAGAATTCATGAACAGGTAATTCTGTCTTGCTTCCCATGCACAGGATAAACACAAGAAAGTGATTTCTTACACTGTTGAGAGTTGAAACTGCTGTTTGCCTTAGCCAAACCACTCTCAACGCAGCTGAGTAACAAAGAAATTATTCCAACACTGTAGGTAAAAGGTAAGCAGCCCACGAGGACTGAGTCCTAGACAAAACCTCCAACGGCAGGGAGGCATTAAAACTCCTGTCTACACAGATTTCCATAAAGGAGAAAGTCAGCAAGGGAAGCATCAAGAGCTGTAAGCTGTGCTCCACTCTTCATACATGCCAATCAGACTTCAGGGGGAACTCAAGCAGGGCCAGGCCTATGTTGTCCCGTTTTCACGGACCCAAAGGAGCTGAGTTAGTTTGGGGCGACATTAATCAGATGGCAGGGAGCTCCGCAAGCACTGCCATAGACAGACAGCTCGACTTTCTTCATCAACAGAGTGGTGAAATTACTCTCTGTGGCTTTCTTTATGCTCGTAAGATTTGTGATACTCCAGCTCTCGAACATATCCTGAATACCTGGGCTGAAGCAACGTACCCTGCTGTTGGCAGACTCGTACATATCCCCTTCAACTTTCCTCGCGTATGCCACCAAGTTCTCCATGCGGCGATCCTTCAGCGCTGCAGGGTCAGGGGTGGGGAAGATGGCCTGGACACTGCAGGGGATGAGAAAGAAGAAAAGAAAAATTATTCAGAAAAAAACTAGTGCTTCTGTACAGCTTCACAACCTTCTGCACATTCCCTTATAAAAAAAAAGAAAGTATACTGTATTATTCCCCACAAGATTAAAGCAAATTCAATGATGAAAGAATGTGAGGTCTGACAGTCTAGAATCCCAAAACTTCTGTTTACTACAGCAGAACAAATTTACTAGCCAAAGAAACTGCCTACTCCACCCCTTAATGAGCAAGGAGAATGAACTGAAGAGGAGAGTTTAAGGATAGTGGCTCATTCTCAATGGCACAGTGTCAGGAGTACCACTGCTGATAAATTTCTCCTCAACAACTTTTCAGCTTGATAGAAGAACTACAACACTGAAATTATTTAAAAATATTCAGGAAAAAAAAAAATCTGGTCTTGGTGAGTACTTACAGTTTGTGCACTAAATGATTGCGCAGGTCCTGAGTGACATGTTCATGCCATGCTTTCCTTACCCCGGTGCTAGAAGGAGGTGCAGCCGTTGGCATTGAGCTGAGGTTTCCAACATTGCCAGAATTTGTGCCATCATTCATTAGTGGACTAAAGCAAGAAAGAAAATGCAGTTAGAGAAGAAAAATGGAAATCTTTGTAGCACATTTGATGCCTGAAGTAGTTTTTAAATACTTGCTTCTACTGCTTCTAGATACTGCATCAAACATTCCAGAAGCGAAATACTGATATCAACAAGCTACCAAGCACCCAGCAGCAAAGCTCAAGAGTTGAAAAGACATGATAAAGAACCACAACTGTTCATGTGTCTGTACATTTAAAAGTACAAAACATTCTTCCCCTGCGAATTTACTGAAAACCGCTGAATATTCTTGGGATCTCTTGGGGGACAAAGTGGCAGATGTGGACTGGAAACATGAAAGAGGAGCGTAGCTATCGATGCGACTGAGCATTTCAAGCAGCAATGCAATTAGTTTTACAAGTATGCTCTTTATTTACACTCATAAAGCACGTAAATAGATGTTTAAATGAGGAAGAGTGAAAATGTGTGCATTACTTATTTGTCCCAAGGGATGTCGGAAGAGCAGTTTCAGAAATTAGGCTAGCTTGCTGGTCTGTTGTTATTCCTCCTGCGGGAAGGTTCATCTGGTTGGCTCCTTTGGGAGAAAATTAAATATCGTTGGTACCTGGTTCACAACTTTGACATCAGAAGCACAAAACTACACGTTACAGACACAACTGGTTAACAAGAGGAACAGTGCACCACGTGAGCCCTCTCACGTTAACATCTACTCTGGTGCATACATGTAGCTACTTACAAGCTAATTTTGGTCTGAACATCTTTTCCTAGAAAAAAGTAGACTACGAAAATTCGAAGTCATGAACTCTTACACTTAGTAATAACTAAGTTCCCAAAAGGAGCTAGCATCTGAGACACAAAAGTCTGCTAAAACAGGGGAAATAACTGTTAGGCTAAAATTCTTCACAGCGTTCTGTTTAACCACCTCAGACAACAGAAAGCCATGGACTGTGTTTCAGAAGGAACTAAAACTACTCCCATTTGGCAGAAGGAATACATACACAGCTTTCTAATGTTCAGATGTAAAAGAATGGTAGCGCTTAAACAGTATCAATTTAAAGTTATTAATCAACATCGACAGAAAGTCAGCACGCTGCTCCTGTGAAATACTGCTCCTCTAAAAACTCCAGAGGCTGGTTTACTTAAACACCTTTATTTCTTGGTATTGTTTCCACCTACCCAGTGCATTAATGGTCCTCATCTGCTGGTGAGCCTGAGGCTGTGCTGGCTGTTGGCCTTGTACCTGGGGCTGCAGCTGTGTCTGAGGCTGGTTGCCATATGGGAGCCCAAGAGCGGCGTAGGCTCGTTGCATGGAGCTGGGGTCAATCGGATTTGGGTTACTTAGCGATGGATTATTCTGCTGGCCTGTGCCAACTGAACCAATGGAATTTTGCATTCCACCAGCTGGAGACCCTAGGAGGGCTGTAAAAAGAAAGAGTAACAGAGAATTGAAGCATCAGTGAGGACAATCAAAAATACGACCCCCAAAATCAGCAGTACACGTGTGTAGTTCTATGCCATGTATTTCTGCTACAAAGGCCTGGATGACACCTGAGCTGCCAGGTGGGAAACTCAGTCTTTGAAGACACAGGATGGAAACCACCACAGCAGTTCATACCTACAGTCCAAAGAAGCACTGGCAATTTCAGGCAGACAAGGCCGTAATTACCATAATATACATAAGTCCTAGGCTCCACGACACAAGGTTACATAGCCTACTGGAATGGAAGTCTAAGTAAAGGAACCAAGAAATGAATCCCTCTGCTTCTTTCCTTCCCACAGTCCCATTTTAGGACAAAATATTTGGCTCCAGAACAGAGATCCTGAATTCAGGATCAGCACTACTACTGTGTCCTTGGACGCAAAGCTAATATTGAAGAGCTGGCGACAGGAGTCAGGAGGGGGATGAGCCTGCTGCAGGTTCTGTTAAACCATCAGAGAACGGTGCTGAGGTACTCCCTGATCTGCTGACCACCAACCACTCGCACAGCACAGAGCTGTGGAAGAGCCACTCCCATTTTAGACAGGAAATGAAAGCTACAGGGAAAAGTAATTTTTACTAAACCAGAACTGCATCAAAATCTGTACTCCAGTCCTCATTTTAGCTGCCACTCCAAGTAATAACACGTTCCTCCGTGAATGACGCATGCAGCATAACCTTCACTGTGGAGACGCTGCACTGTGGTGACTGAGACTCTGCTAGAAGCACACATACTTCACGTTTTCCCCTCAAGTAATTAAAGAGGTAATATGTGCCACAAATTTGTGATCCAAATATAGCAACAGTGATAGCTTTTAATAAAGCGACAATGGCAGTTTTGATGAAGTATTGAGAGGCACATGGTTAGAAAAAATGGGGAAAACAGGCCCTCTGGGACACTGACAGCACCCTAGGCTTTCCTAAACCCTTACCAGCAGGGAAACAGAATCACTGAAAAGGACGCACACACTTCCAAAGGGCCTTCTGTTACAAACAAACAAACAAACAAAGACTCCATCTCCCCAAGATTTCTCTGAAAGCCTCAAATAAACAAAACTGTTTAATCTTGTTGGGCGGCCACAAACTACGGGCTCATGCAATCTAAGAGACTGATGCCTTTGCTCCAGCATAAGCCAAGAAACAGGAAGTCTGCAGGGTTAAACAGCACAAAACTTGTGGCACTTCGGAATTCAATGGACTTCAGAGGCTGCTGTGACAGCGGAGGATTGATTCAGGAGCTAATGAAAACTCCAGCCAGTACAGAAAAGCAGAAGAGAGGATGGTATCTCTAGAGGACAGCTATGACAACAAACAAACAAACAAACAAACAAACAAAGTGCTTTCAGTGTTGGTTGTAAATCAAAGGCAAATCGCTGTGACCACAGGTGAAGGTGAAGATTGTGAACAGGAAAAGGGCTTCTCGTCACCACACTGAGGTTAGCCAGGTGTTCCCCCATTCCCTGTGCTCCTCCATGAGGAAAAAATAAGAAGTTCTCTTGGAAAACTGATACAACAGTGAAAAAAAAAAAAAAAAAAAAGATGTGCTGGCATCCTGACATACGTCCAAGTAGTGAGAGATAAGTCCAGGCAGCAGGCGGGCAATTTGGATGGACTAACAATCTCCAGAAGTTCCACATGTGTGCACATACCTACTCAAGCAGGCAAAACTGCCCGAAGTTGGTCAACAGCCAAATGTTGTTCCAGTTCTTCAGACTGAAATACCCCTGCTACAGGACAGACTGCATTCCTGCAGCTAACAGCACACTTGCAATGCAGAGACGTGTAGCTCTGAGCGCGTGCTGTCAGCCCTTCTGTATTTTACAACTTCATTAAGAGCAGAATGTACTGCGCATTTTCACTACACCAGGAATCTGATTTTGAAATGGTTTTCCTTGTTTATTTTCACTTCTTTTTTTTTTTTTTTTTTTT
>VXAV01003552.1:130866-172863 GCA_013399715.1 Alectura lathami
TTTTTTTTTTTTTTTTTTTTTGGTTAAATACAAATGCATGACACTATCTCAATCATCCCAACAAGATGGAGGAAGGCAGAGTTAAATTCCATATACTGGACAGATCAAGTGCAAACGCAGTCCTCTTCCTACGGCAGCTACCAGAGGAAATCAAGTCAATAAAAATAAATACAAGAGTGAAACAAATTAGAGTTATTAAGGTAGCCTTCTTGCTACATGGAGCAACGGCTACTGTGATTTTTCATTAACTGATGCTTCAGACACTGATAAGTTCACAAGGGAACTTATTCTGTTCCAAAATGTTGGTTTTACTTCCATATTCTGGAATTAAAGCTTGGTCAGCAGTGTTCAGATGCTTTGTCCCGCAGCTCCTCACCCTCCTCGTTGCACACCTTCTAGTTCAAAGTGCCTGGAGCAAAGCCTCTGCTGGTACCCTCGACTCACCTCAGCACAAGCCTGTCCTGCACCTGAAATGGGGCAGGTACGCAAAGGTGTGCAGGACTGTTTGACCAAAGGCTGTATCATCAATCACAGCACGGGTAAAGTCTACAGGAGCAACTTTAAGGTAGGAAGTGTCAGTATTAAACTCTACCACCAATGTCATTTAGACTGGTTTCTTCACTAAGCATTAAACTAAAAGCCATCACAGGACAGCATCCTACCAGTCAGTGAACAGAACTTTTTAATTTATAGGCTGCCATTTATCACGGGGCTCAGCGGGACAACTGACAGCTGGTAGGTCACCATTCTGTACGACTTCCAGCACTACAAGGGGGTAAAAAAGGGCGTTTTGTTTGCAGAATTTAGTTACTGACAGTAAGACTTGAGCAAACTGGATTTAATTTCCACTTTCCACAGGAAATGGGCTCCAGTGAACAAGCTGCTGCCTGCTCTTTCCGGGCAGACACACCAAAGCCCTCGTTCCGTCTCCACCACGGGTCAGTTCCCAGATGTTCTGCAGCCAGATCTCTCTTTTTCTGTCCGTGCTCAACAACCCACTCCCCCTAGTCCTCATTTCCTTTTCACCCATCCGATTCCCACCCTTCATCCCTCAGTCCATATATCCTGCAATTTCTGGCCCAATATTCTTTAAAATGGCGTTTCCAGATGAAGATTGGCTGTCTCAGATTTACTCTCTCAATGAAGCTTTCTCCTGACGGCATCTCATTTTTTTTCCTCTTCGGTAAAGCTCAGCCCCACATCCACAGCCCCGCCTGCCAGTCTCGCCCACCTCCACAGGGATCACAAAGCTTTCCTGCAGCCCCTGAACCCCGGGATGGGGCACACTGAGCACTGCACGAGGACGGCCCGGCACACATCACCACCGGGAGGGCTGCGAGGGGAAGCAGAGCGAGCTGCATGCTGGTGCCACACACCTGCCCGCGTCAGGGACAGAGGAATTACAAAGTCCATGTGTGTTCATGATGAGACATCTCCAGACAGACAGACGGACAGCTGTTACAACAGAGCTATGGCACTAGCAGCAGCAGCCACCTGCAAGAGTTAGAACTTAATCTGGGGTGGGCTCAGCAGGGAACAAAGAGAGAGTTCCTTTCAGAACCAACCCTCCAAATCCCAAACGTTTGTTCCATCAGAACACATGAGCCTCTAGCCTGTTCAAAAGAAAAGCTTAATGTTTTAGCATATACAAAGTAACTTTTTTTTTTTTTTTGGCAACCTCTCCCTGTGCCCTACCCAAACCAGAGCTATACATGGCACACAAGAAAAGAGCATGAGGAACAGAAAACCATTTCAGACTTGCCCTTCACACTTGTCCCAAGACACACTACAACCAAAAATGGCACAAAGAATTTCCCTTGCAAAGAATCTAAACAGCAAAACATGGAGTAAGACACCTCTACAGAAAGAGCTGCATTCTAACAAAGTGAAAACCAGGAGCTCCTGCAGAAACTGACACAGAGCATGTGAGACACTGCGCAGGGGAGGGCTGGAAGCAAGCCTCAGGTGCCTGTGTCCCAGGAGTGCTGAACTTCAGAACTTTCCAGAAGATGGGCACACTTGGAAGGAGATGCTGGAAAGCCCAGCATGGATACAACAGGGATCGAAGCAACAGTGGTAAAGCAGGGAACAGCACAGGAAAGCAGATCTGAGGACACAGCCTTCAACGACCACGCGGTAACTCGCTTCGCAAGGACGGCAGCCTGCAAAGCAGAGAGCGTTCCTGAACCAGTTATTTCTCCTGCCCTTTCCAAATATTCTCTACATATTCTGCCATGTGCAGATCCTTCCCCTCTCAATTAGTAGATGCTATAATTATTTATTCCTAAGACAAACATTTTCTTCAGGTCTTCAACCAACCAAGCCTAAGTTTGTTTTCACCTGATCAAGCACAGTGTTTTCAAATGCACCTACTACGGTAAATTAGCTCAAACTTCTTCAAGTGCCTAAAAAGTGCTGTACTTCATAATACACCTAAACAAGCACTTTCAGCATTCATCTTTAACCATCTAACTACCCACGAGGTGTCACAGGTATGACTCAGACACGAGTCTTGCGCACCGAAGAGCACACTTCCATGGTTAGCACTGCTGGATTATCGATCATGTCACCAGAGGGGGAGAGTTCATCGTTATTTTCCCCTGCATGCCACAGGAGTGCCAAACTCCTCATTTATCCATTGTGATTATAACCATAATGATAATTATCTGTGATAACTCTGTTGCAGTCAAAACAAGACATCCTATTTGGTTTCACAATAGTTACCTTTTAAGGACTGTTTTTTGAAGTACCTTCTCCTTTGATAAGTTGTATGAATGATGTAAAAAATACTGCACAAATGAGTTTTCTACTGCAGCTTATATTAAAAAAAAAAAAAAAAAAAACTCAACAAACCCAATTCTATTGTGCTTTGGTAACAACTGCAGTGCATGGATGTTATGCGCAAACAGACCATGTCCTGTTAGAAAGCAAAGCTATAATCACATTTTTCAGAGGCCAAACAGAATAAATTAGTTCTAACACACGAGAAATATCCTGTTTATGAAGGAGGCATTTGGTAAAATGAAAACAAAATCCTTACCTTCAAGTAGCTCTATGTTTTTACATTTTATTTTTAGCGGGAAAAAACCTCCTGAAATTGTGGATAGCATCCTCACTGGTTAATTTGGACAGACTTACCAGCTTTTCTCCCCTCTGCCTTAATCTCACCTAACCTAAGCGCTCTTCTCTATCTTCCAAGGTTTATTAGCTTTCCTCACGGCAGTCTCAGCCTAAATACAAATTAGCAGACTGCTTCCAACACAATCCAAATGTACAGGCTGCACAAGCTCTTCAGCCATTTTCCACTTCTTAACCCTTATTTAAATACACAGGATAACATTACTTAGACTTCTAAAACTGCTGCGTCTATGCTGTCACGTTACACCGTGGCACAGTTTGAAAGGAAGCCACCAGCCAGAGCTCAGGCTGCTCTGTAGGGAGGAAATGCACTGGAAATCGACAGCCCCTGACCATCAGTAACAGCTCTGCTATAACGAGAACCAGGCAGGGGTACAAATACTATGGTTTGCAGATCCTCAGCTAGCCAACACCAACATCAAACAAACAATCATTAAGATGCCCAGACCATATCTTTTTCTGGACAAGAATACACTTCTACAAATATTTTTAATTATGTTAATTACTAGCATGTTGATTTAAGTTATTTCTAGCAGCATGGAAAAAAAAGGGAAGTTACTTCGATTATTCTGATACCGCACATGTGATCAACTTCATTTTAGCAGTGCAACCCCATGGTGACAGCAGTAAAACAGCCACTTACGCTGCTGGTTTCTCTTGTCGCTGGCGTTTTTCAAAGGCAGGCACACAGGACAGTCGTGCCGAGTACAATTCTTCCAGTGGGAGATGATTTGTCTCGAAGAAGCACAATGAGCAACTGCAGCAAGGAAAAGCAGGAAGATTGAGGTCACTCCTTAGTTAGCAGGTTTTGAACAAAATCTCATCAATTTTCAGAGCTGTTCTCCCCTCTACAAGCAGTGTTATATGCACAACTGAACACAGCTGAGTGCAGCTAGCCATTTTTGGGGCTCGCCAACAGTGCTGTAACTGAAAGTTCAGACATTCTGCACGACCGAGTTACAGGCAAAGGCATGATGGCTGCTACACCCTCCTTACACAGAGGAGATGGAAGTCTCTCAAGGCTACCGTTGGTGATACCCTACCTCTGAAAGGCAAATACTGCATTCTGTTTTCTAAACAGAAAAACGTAGAGATCAGAAATGGAAACCAGGGTAAAGGCAACGACAAAGGGAGCAGCTGCCTTATTGCACTCCACTGTGCTGAGCACAGGGCTCTTCTGGATGGAAGAGAAACACAGCTGACAGCCCCCCAAGAAACGCTGCACAGCACGTTCACGGGAGCAGCTCCGGGCTCTCACCTTGACAGGCCTTCCCCGCCTGGCAGTGTGTCATGTGGTTGAGGACATTCTTCATGGTCCGGCAGTGCGGCAGGGCGCAGGCTCGCACCTCCCCGTTCGCCTGCTCGCGCCTCTGGCACTTGTGGGCGTGCAGCAGCAGAACCAACTGCTGCTGGATCAGCTTGCGCTTCTCCGGGTCTGCCGTCGGGCCAGTGGCCATGGCCTGCGTCGGTACGATGCCCACTTGCTGAACTTGGGTTTGCATCTGGGACTAAGAAAAAAGGTAGTTTAGCAGCAGGCCTGCAAGCCTAAATTCCGAACTTAATCTCATGTAGTAATTTGAGCATCATGAGACTATTCTTGTATTGGAGGTACAGGGATTGTCATACCACTCTGCAGCACTCTCAAACATTTTGCATTCTCACTTCAGAACATCAAAAGCATACTGAGAGATTCTTCTGTTAAGACATTTGCAACCAGGAGTTTCATTAGAACGCCAACCAGAATCTTCTCCTTATTAGGCAGATCGTAACTGCAACAGGCATGAGCACCTACCACACCTGGAGATAAAATTATCCAGATCTGCTTAGTATGGTATTTTAGTATTGCAGGTGGTACACGCACAGTACTGTAGGTACTACACCCTTCAATCCTAGTTTCTTTTCCATGAGAGAAAGAAGAGCTCAATGGGGGAAGACTCACATTTCTATGACAGTCTCTATACAGTACAGCAACAGAAATAACGGATTTTCTGAGCCTAAATTAGCATTTCTTCTCCTCGCAAATGAGTGCTGACATTCCTTTTGTAGAGAAAATTCCAAGGTGAGATGTACACAGAGAGGGCAACCTAACGCTGGACTGCATTACGTCTGCTGAAATGAGAGTTCGCTAGAGAGCGAGGCTAGCTTGTGCCAGCTCGTAGAATCTGCCACTCTGTAAGTCCAGCATCCATTCTTATCCCAAAGATGATTCCACAACACTGAACACATCCACAGCCTGCAACAGCTTCACTGGAAGCAGCAGATACAGCACTGCAGAAGGCTCAATACCTTATGATTCAGAGTCTGAATTAATCTCATGGACAATGATGAAACTGCACCAAGAATCACTCTGACTGTGTTCTAAATTCAGGTTACCTGAGAAAAGCTCACCAATTTCCAAGCTAGCTAAGAAAATCACCCATTTAAGACATGTAAGTACAAAATAACAACAGGATGACACCGGGGAGGTGGCAGGGGAAAGACTTCAGTGCTGTCTACAGAGCTACTGACCAAAGCCCGCAGAACAGAGCACGTAACAGCAACAGAACTCATTTCCTTAGGTCAGAGAAAGGCTCCCAGACAGAGGTTCTCACTACTCCAGCTTTACCATTGCACGTGAGGCTTTAAGGAGCTAGCTTTTCTTCTGGAGAGCAATGCAGACAGGGCACACAGACAGCACAACCCCTGGTGCTGGACAGAGCCTGCTGCTGGTGGCGATGATGGTGAGTCTGGAACAACATGGGGCTGCTGCATGTTTGTCCTGAGCTTGCACCATGACAAGAAGTAAAAGAAAGAGGGCAAGGGAAAGCCATTGCCTTATGCTTCCAGGGCACACAGCTGTTATTTTTAAGCTTTCCATTTCTGCTGCAAACAAATCCATGAGAGCAGACAGGTTTTGCTGAAACAATTCTTAGGTCACAAATAGGAAACAATTAGTTCAGCCAATCTGCAGAAAAATACAGAGACCATGCCAAAGAAAATCTTGTTGGAAGCAATGTTTTCATCCCAGTCAAGAATCGTTTCCCTAGCCAAAATCCTACTTTTGTTCCTACTCTACCAGTTAATAGACACAGTCGCTGCTTTACCAGCGCAGATACAATCCCTGACCCAAAGGGGTTTCTTGAACACAGAAGAGCAGTCTTGATCAAGATGGGAACGCCTGCAGGTAGGCACAGCCAAAGAACCCGGAGTATTGTGGAAGCTCATCAGGGTTATGTCAGTTGCTATTTCAACCCCGTTAAGTCCTAAACCTGCAAACACAACAACCTTTCCACCATCTCACTTTCGAGACCTAGCTGCTTGAGGAAGTTGGTCTCTTCCCCTTTGACTTTTAGGCACAGTGCTCTTCAGAAGCAGTGCCAAACGGGAGATGTGCCAGAGCAATGAAGTCACCCCCGTGGGACACAGACCCTGCAGAACGAGCACGAGGCTTCACGTGGTTTCAGCCCAGTGACTGGCACCTCTCCTGGCTCTCCAGCGTGCTCCAGCGGTCAGCTGCACAAGCAGGAGGCAGGTCTGTTTCTCCTGCCACCTTGCCGAGCTTCACCAACAACCAAACATGCCAGTGGCTGAAAGTCTGCCACAGCCTCTGAGAGATGAAAGCTTCCTTAACCAGATTTCTAGAAACAGAATAATACAACCCTTCTACAGTCTAAAGCAACAATTAATACCACTTAAACTTAAGGAACGTCTGCATTTATTCAGCGAGATAGCTCTGCCCTGCCCTGTTCTACGGAGCAGACGCACCCTGTGCTTCTGGCTAGCACAGATGCACCAGTATCTTGCGTTCAAGGATGCAAAGTGCCCTGGCAGCTTTACTGAGATGACCAATAACCCCTCGTGGTCTGTGAGCTTATATTCAAAAGCATTCAACACCGTCCCTCAAGATCAAACACTATCCACTACCTTTCCTGAGAAAAACTGACACCACTTTCAGTGGTACTGGCAATCTCTCAACAGGTAAACACTCTCATACATTAGCCAGCATCTGCCAATCACACTTCCATATAGCATCACATTTTTAAAATACACTTTCTCTTCCACAAGTTCTTATTCCCACATTCCTCCCTTCTCCCTGCTGTTAACAGAAAACTGCTTTCTGGAATCACAGTATCAGGCTAAATCCTGCATTTAAAAATCTCTTAGTTCTTTAAGACAGGTGTGTGACCAACATGAAGACCTGAGTGAGATGATTACAGGGCCGCTGCCACAGGGGATGACCATCCTGATACAGGTGTTTGCTCTGCAGACCCTTCATGGCCCTAACCAGGAGGCAGGCTGCACCAGAAGCCTATCAGCACTTTGTGCCTAGGGATCTCTCAGCCTGTTGAGATCTGCTCATGTGTGAGAGAGCACAAGACAAAACATACCCAAACCTCCTCAGCTCCCCCTCCATCACAGACCCAAAGGATGGCCCGAGGGACCCTACCAGAGCAGGGACAGCAGGCATTAGGCGGGCGCACACACAAACTGTGCAGCCTGAAGAACTAGGAACTTCTCTATCTGAACTCAGCATTCACAGTGTGATCGACCCCAGTCGTGCATCCTGTGTGCTTACGTTAAGATGAAAGCAGTCTTCCCTGCAAGCAGCAATTGCAGGAATGCTCTAATAAGCACTGACTCAGCTCTGAGCAACGCAGCGAGCACTCTCCTGTCACAGAGCTGGAACAGCCCTCTGATGGTATCAAGGACAGGGGCATTTTGCTTGATAAACCCAGGCACTGGCCAGTGATGACCAGAGCTCCATTCTGATGGATACATGGAAGCAGCTGACACTTCTTGCAGTTCACTCTTTTATTCTCCAGACCAATGGTGGTTTCTCTCGTCCCACCAGCTATTGTGAGCAGTCATGGCCTGAACAGCTGACCTTATCCGCATAGCAGAAACCCTTCTGACACCTGGAATCTGGAGGTCTGCCTTGGCTCCAGGGGTCATGTACATGACAGGCCAACGTGAGGGAATGTACTACAAGAGTCTGCATTTGAGCCCAATAACCCTACAGTGCTGCATTTTCTCATCCAAGGAGCAGAGGAATTTGAAGCTGAATTTGCTAGACTAGGGAGCAAGAAAGGATTCCAGGCACAGGCTCAGGATGTGGTTGACTTCTCTGCAGGGAGATCAACTCAGGCAGCAAGAAACCATGTGAGTTTGTTAACAGCACGAATCTGAGAGCTGGCAAGTGAGAAGAGAGGTAAGATGACACCTGTCAGCCCCCACACCCAAAGCCAACAAGATGCACAGTCCTAACATGACCAATGTGCTTGGAGCCCAGATTTATTCCTCTGCTTTAACAGCTTTGGCACTGACATGGCTGCAGGCAGGACTGTCAGGTCAAGAGTGAAGAGCAAGATTTTCATCTTTCAACTTCTACCTCTGAAGCTCACACCCAGGAATGAGCCTGTTAGGGCCTTGTAATAACCACAAAAGTGAGAAGGCTCCTATGGTCAAGCCACAGAAGGAACCTGAAACTGGTCCTCAAGACCGCCCTCTGTGTACCTGGCTTTTAAGCCCTGGAAGAGTTTTCTTCTAAAACCAGTAAATGCCTTGGTACTGTGCAGTTGAGTGTGCTGGGAATCAAGGCTGGATCAGTGTCTTTCTTACGGATTCGTTTCTGGAGTTGTATCTCCTTGTATTTATAAGCTTTTTGATTTGAAGAAACAGCAAATGGCAAGAGGCACACATCAAAGGGTGTTTTAAAGCAACAAAAAAAAAAGGAACAAAACTTGCTGTAGCAATCTGCATACAAAGTCCAGCTCTTACAGACAGGTATTGACCTGAACAAAATTTTGAGAGGTTTATATAGGATTTACTGGGTGATAAAAGAGACTGAGGAATGATCAATATAAAACCCCCCAAACAGCAAATCCATGGATAACAGACAAATGAGAAGTTGTACGTGAAGGAAAGCTCTGCTCATTGAAGTGCAGATCTCCTCAGCTGGTGGAAGAGAGCAAGAGGGGCACTGGATATTCTCCGCCATGTTTACTGGTACACAAGGGAAGGGAGAGTGCAACGTGAGCCAGCGTTGGCGAAAAAGCAGATCGTCCTCTTCCGCTCCCTTTGCCAGCCTGGCACCGATGGTTCAAAGATGACAGCGTCCCACCACCGCAGGCAGCACACGTTCCCAGATGAGCTGCACCAAGGCAGAACAGAGACAGAGCTCTGCCCTGACACAGCAACACAACTCGTCTGCCACTGGACGCTGCCTGCTGGATTTGTTTCCCGTTCCTTATGGCCGGTGCCTTCCTAAGGCCCAGATTAAGCAATGTGGGCAAGAGCAGCTGCTGACAAGGCTGCTGCTCCACCTCCAGTCAGGTGTGACTTTCTTGAAGACAAGAAGGAGTGAGCATGCCTGTGACAGAGAACATTTCAGAGCACAGGGCAGGCACAGTGAGCCCACCAGAGACCGGGAGTGAGCGGCAGGCAGACACATGGTGTGCACGTGGGGTGATGGGAGCGCAGACGTGCCCTGTGGTGAGAGCAGGGTGCTCGTGCTGCTGCAGGAGGAAAAGCACAGAGGGGTCTTGAGAGCAAGCCTTCGTCACTGTAAGGAGGCAATATAAGGAGAGATTTCTCATAAAGCCTTTATTTCTAGCCTCTAGAATAAAGTAAGAGTTGTCTACTCTAAGTAGCTACAGTTGTACTTGTGCTAATTCAACCTGGTTTTATAGTTTAAGAGCTTTCTTCCTCTATTTAGGAGGCCCACAGCAAGACACCTACTACACCGTCATCACCCAGTCTTAGCTAAAGATCCTTGTTTTCCTCTCCTCTGATCAAAACCATTAACAAAGAAATCCAAAGGACACAAAAAGAGAGAAATAAGGAAGAATATAACCCAACACTCAAGACACGAAGCTCAGTAAAAGATTTGAAAAAAAAAAGGCAACAGAAGATGAGCTGCTCCAATTCTAAGTAGAGAGAACTGAGGAGTAATTACTTTGTTAGCTTTTAAAAAGTAATATTCTCTCAACTCCACCTGCTGGTCAGAAGGGTAACTGTGAAACCCCGCTGGTGGCTGGAAGGCACAAGCAGCCGAACTTCACACACGGCACTCCTAACCCACGTCCAAATACCAGATCTACTTGTGATGTCCACAAAGCAGCCATCCATCCCCGCCTTGGAACACACAGCACTGCACACGCTGCAGAGCTGCAGTAAGTTGGATGGGACAGCCCAGCGGGGGGCCCTACGAACAGGAGGCTGCACCCAGCGCTAAGGTGCAGAGCGTGGCTCAGATCCTCCATCCAACAAGTCTGGTCACACAATTTTTTTTTTTTTTTGGGGGGTGGGGGTGTGGGAATGAGCCGTTCACCCAAGCCCTCAAGCTGCCCATGCTGTACAACCGACCGTATCCTGCAGCAGCCATGCGAAGCAGTAACCATGACTGCCTGCTCCGAGACATTTCCAGAAGTTAGAACGTGCCACGAAACTGCAAGTTGTACTTGATAGATTCTGAACTTCACAAGCTACTCTAGAAGTGGTTTTTTTTGGTCCCTTGTCTAGTAAAATCATATTTTTTTTTTAAATAGGCCATCACTAGAAAAAGCCCTGGCAATCAGCCCATAAGAAAAACCTGACACAATTCCACTAGTATGTTGTTTGGACCCAGAGTTAAGAAAGCAAAAAACAACCAAGAAAACCCAATCCATCCTGCTGGCACTGAATATTAATAACTTAAAGCTGACCTTTTAATCATTTTAATACCGTAAGGTTTGTTACTTCTTTCCTAATTAAAGAGATTAAACCAACTGTGCTTCTCAGGGCCCAGTGTACAGTCACACTTGGAATAAAGCCTGACCATTCTCTACTCCCTCTTCTGATTCACATCCCCTTGGTGGTAATCAAAGTACTTAATGCCCGCTGCAATCTGGTTTCCTGCCACAGACATGCCGTGTATAACCAATGCCTTCATTCACATGGGTTTGTGTCTCACACAGAATAGTGTTTTGGGGGCCCTTTCAGATAAGGGCAGCGCAGAGGGCTGGTGAGCAAGATAAGGTGGTTCCCATCAATTCAAAAAAAAAAAAAAAAGCTGAAAGTCCTTTAAACAGAAGCAGCTGGTCCCTGTCTTGCTGGGGCAAGATGTGTGCATGCCTCGGCAATGATTGCACAGAAACACTGGGTGAGTGGAACATCACTGCATGCAGTGAACAAGGCCCACAGCTGCACACCAAAAACAGAAGAAAACACTGGCTACATGTTCTTCCAGCGGGCACCGTTCACACTGCACACTGAGGAATGCGATGGCCCTGTGGAGGCAACAGCATACGGCCGTGTATGTACTACCAAACCACTACCAACCCCTGCCCTGCTGCCAAGGAGAGGTTAAAATTTAACAAGGCTGACATTTCTTTTTAAATTCTTGGCCTTTCCATAATAAAACATTCAGATGGAAACTTCATTTTTTCAGGCTGCAAGTTCCACCCCTG
Source organism: Alectura lathami (assembly GCA_013399715.1). Classification (NCBI taxonomy): domain Eukaryota; kingdom Metazoa; phylum Chordata; class Aves; order Galliformes; family Megapodiidae; genus Alectura; species Alectura lathami. The sequence goes on from VXAV01003552.1 coordinate 142,431, forward strand.
TCAGGAACAAGCTCTAACCCCTGCACAGCCCCTGCTTATGGCAGGGCTGAGACCCTCAGCTCCACAGCACACATCTGCCAGCCAGAACGGGCCTTAGTGTCCATGCTGGCTGGAGGGAGAAAGACACGCTGGCATACAAAGCTTCTGACACCAGAGACGGTTTCGATAGTTCTCTCAGAAGAGAGCTCGTAGTTTTGACATTTTAAAGAAATTGCCATTGATTATAGTATAAAAGTAAATTTCCCCCTTAATTCTGCCTTTTGGTAAAGGTGGGAGAGAGGAAACAACGTTTCTTCTCTGAATTCCTCTCCCATCACTAGGTGAGCCTCAACGGCAACTCCCTTTTCTCAGTTTCACCGCAGTGCCTGTCCCTACATCCTGTACAAATAAGTGAGTACATGAAGAGTTACAGGCTTCCCCAAACCTGCATTTAAACGAGCACAAAACTAGGCTTCAGAACCACCCAGTCACTGAGCCAAACACAGCACGCTGGGCAGATTTGCAGGTTCTCTGCAGAACCAGCGGCATAATTCATTTGCTTTACACCTGATCCAAACTTAAAATATTTTAAAAACAAAATTAGAAGAGCCATGCAGCAGTTTGTCTTTTACCAACATTCTGCATGAGTGCAAGCGGTATTCTGAGCAGTCTCAATTCGAGTTGCCAGCTCCTTCCCATAATCATAAGCGGTAAATTACACATGAAAAAATAGACAAAGATTTTATAGAGTGACTGAAGGAAAATTAGGAAGTGCTCCTCTAAACATCAGGAGAACAGAGGAAGTTTATCTCATCGCATTTCTTCTCATAAATAGCCTCATTGGCTATAGGCAGGTAGCAATGTCACAGAGAAGATCAAGCATAGCTCGTGCCAAAAACTAGCTGGTTTTCAAGTTAAATTAAAAAATAAGCAATTTGCATCTTATGGAAGGTTTTACAAGTTTCTATAGTAACTGCTATCATGTATAAGAATATAAAATGCAACAAGCTGGAGTTTCCATAGAAACAACACAAGCAGTTTGATTAATACACAGACATACTGAGACAAATGGGAATATTTAATTTTGCTTTATAAAGAAAACTAGGAAACAGAACGCTACAAACTTGGGCAAGATATCCTAATAAGAACTATCCTCATTAGCTCGTGAGCTGCAAGTCATGTACAATACGAGCTGAGAAGCATGTGGTGTGTTTACTAGATTCAAAGGATAGGAAAGGTACTATTTAGCTTTCAGGGAAGTTTATGGCGTAACCAACACACATTCTAACTGATTTAGGAATTTAAACCTACAAGCAGTACTTGCAGAGAAAACATTTTCATCTGGTTTGGAAATAAAAATACCAGACAAACGAAAGGATGTAATGAAATCTTGTAACAAAACCTAGTGCTTGCTGTGGAAGTTGAATTACTGCACAAAAATGCACACAAAGCTTCCACATGCTCCACAGACGAGGAGAGAAGAACTGAGGGTCAATTCTGCTGTTTAAGTGACCATGTCCAGCAGTGCTGCAGAAGCCCTTGCACCCTAGGATTCAGAATGCACAATCAAGACCCAGCCACTGAGGGAAGCAGCAAGACACAACTCACCATATTGGGCACGCTGGTGACTGGAGTACTCTTGATGTCAGCAGGGAAGGGAGACAAACTGTTGGCCATGCTCGGCTTGTTTGGTAACTGCGGATTCACTGCTGTAGCTCCCATCTGCTGCCCTCCGGTCTGACTGAAAGGCTGCCCAAAGGGACTAGTGTTACCCGCCATTCCCATCTGGAAAAGAACGGATGAAGTTGTTATAACTTTATAGGTTCCAAAGGGCCATAAAAAAACACCACCAAAAACTATGTCAAATACCCATCTTTGCATTCACAGAGCCACATTCTGGTTTAAACTGTTCAATATTAGAATCTCAATTTCAAAACTTTAATCAAATAATAATCATAGGTTAACGTTTGGCTTTACACAGTTCCCCTGCGTGCATGTGAAGCCTTGCAATTTAACTTACAAAAACAGAGTGCAAATGCAAAGGAGAAAGTAAGATTGCCCTTCCTAATCTGCATTGACAAAAATTACTTTTTCCAATGCTCTAAAAACTTGAAAACAAACCTCAAATGCACTCTGTGCATTCTGTGCACAAAGCATGACTTTGTGCATAGACTATGTGGGAAGGGAATACGTAGAGGGATCAAGCAAATGCTTATCTCCTTGCTTAAGTACTTGAGAAAAAATATCCGAACAAAAGGGTATCTATCTGAGGCTGATATCATCCACAAATTACAACCCCAAAACCCTGAAGACCACCAAGCAGAAATACAGCTCTTGCTGAACCAGCGGTGTCCATGCAAAGGAGCCATTTTGCCTGAACAGCCTCCCAGGAAGCGGTGAAACCCCTCACAGCTGAGCCAGCTGACATCACACTGGACAGAAGGTCCCCAAAAGTCATTAACAGGAATTTACTTCTGTCAGAGAGGATGGCTAAGACAGTGAGACCCCCACCCCTCAAAAGAAGGCAGCATAGGAAGTGGAGCAGAGAATCACGTTTTCCCTGGCACAGGGAGGAATTCTAGACAACTTTGTCATCTGTCAGAATGTCTTGAACATAAGCCAAGCAGCGAGGAAGCCTTTGTTTGAAATATTAAATCCCTCTGGCCTCTGCAGCCCTCCCCTACGCCACACACCGCCTGCGCTCGCCGCCGGTGCTCCCCTTTCCCCAGGGCCATCCTCGGGGCTGGAGGCAGGGGCCGCCCAGCAGCCCCCAGCAACCGCTGCTCAGTGCTGGTTTCTGCTGGCCCGCGGGTCCCTGCCCGCCGGGGCAGAGTCGGTCACACACAGCTGGGTACGGCCACACACAGCTGGGTACGGTCGCACACAGCTGGGTACCGCAGCGCCCTTTGTCCCGGGCCTCGGGCCCAGCGGCTCCCTGGCGCCTGAGCCGGGCCTGACTGGGGCCGCGCGGCCTGTACGGAGCCTGCGGCCACCTCCAGCCTGTTTTCCGCCACACAAAACGCTTTACCTTTACAAAAGGACCGGACCCTATACATATATATTGAAAAAAAAAAACAAAACAGCCTCCAAGACCAACAAATCCCAATTGCTTAACAAGATCAAAAGCTTAGAAAAGTGGCATTGGCTACCACCGCACCAGGCAGACTTCAACAATTTCTGTTTTCTGTACTTCTGTGTTTGTTTTGTAGGAATTCCCAAGTAAACACCTCACCAGCTTCCCAAGAGAGCATGTGAACACCCGCCCCCGGCCAGCAGCCCCCGCTCCTGAGCTGCCTGCAAGGCCTCCTCGCCCCAGCCCGTGGCTGCACGAGGCCTCAGGAACACGCCTGGGCTCCCAAGCAGAGGTTGGGATCTAAATTTCCAGTTGTTTCTGGACAGGCCTACTGATATTTGCAGCACATTCTCCCAAGGAGTACTGTAATCCCAAATTTTGGCAGAGATGTCTGACATAAGTAAAAGACACAAGTAAAAACAGCCTGAGGCATCACCCCAGCGTTAACTCCGCACACTCTCAGGTAATCAGTGCTGCTAACACAGCAGCTCCAAAAGAAATGACATGGTGTTTATTCATCTCACTTCGTTGTCATAGAAGATTAACACTTTAAAAAAAAAGACTTTTTACATTGAAAAAAATAAAAAAAAAAATTGAAAAAAAAATAAAAAAATTCCAATATATTGAAAAAATATTTCAGTCTCAAAAGACAAAACAGAAAATCTCATTTTAAGTTTGCTAAAACTCTACACCACTGAGACTATCCCAAAAGCTCCAAGGCACTGCACTCCTAACAGGGTACCACCACATCCTTGCTTTACTGTGTTTTACTCTTTCCTTTTCAATGGATTTTATTATGAAGCACACCAGAACTAAGCAGAAATGTTGCTGTGTTGCTGTTCAAGTCACCCAGACTGGGTGCTTAATACAAGGAGGATACAAATTCCCTTTCCAGGTGATCGCTGAGGCACGGATATCTGACCACCGTTGTAAGAAATGCTTTGCTGTTCCCGGGGCTGGAAGCAGACCAGCTTCCAATGGGAAACGTGCATTCCTTACACTGCTCTCCCCAGCAAGGAAGGGAACCCACTGCTACAGCTACACCAGCCTACAACTTTAAATAAATAAATAAATAAAATTTTAAAAGCACATTATCTGATAACATTGTAAAACATTAGACATGCCTTTTAACCTTAGCTTCATTTTTTAACCCTAGCTTCGTTACTGTAAATCACTACCACTGGACCAAAATGCTAAAGACCTTCAAAAAAGTCTTCAAATTAATTGAAAAAAATGAAATCTCAAGAAGTGGAATGACTCTTCTCCCTTATGGGGCAATCCATTAGCTCATTAGAACTCACAGATGTTCACAGTCTCAGCAGCTGTAAGCTTTTCAGTCCTGTTTCACCTCGGACAGCTGAGCTTATCAACAGGACTCGGACTTCCCAAGACTAGAAGCGCACAGCTCCAGAACTACTCTAACAAACCCCTACCTGTTTGCAACAGCGTTCAACTAAGGCCAGGATGAATGAGGAGTTTTGGCACAAGCAATTGCCAAAGAGCATCAGCACCCAGGGCTTCAGCACTGTCCCGCTGCGTGCGGAGGAGCTGGGTGCTCACTGCAGCTGCACCCACCTCCAGCACGCAGCTGGGCAGCAGCTCCTGCAGGGCACCACTGCCAGCTCTGCTGGGCAGCGGGAAGGAGCAGAAGGAAGAGTCAGACCCTCTACAGAGCAAACACCAAAAACACGGCAGGCATCAGCTGGCTATGATTTCCCAGCTAATTAGCTAACGCTTAGACCAAGTGACCTTCCACAAAAACTTTACCTAACCCACCACCACCAGAAATCTTGAAGACAGCTGGCAGATAGGACCCTGTGACTGAGCACACAGCCAGGATTTTACGCTGCTTATTCATCCTGCAAACCGAAAGCAGGGGCTCCCAGCCACAGGGCGGCAGAAGGCTGAGTGCCTCGGCCCCCTGACCTGCCCCAGGTCCTGCCCCTGGGAAATGAGGGGGCAGGGGGACAGCACACCTCCAGGTTTGCATTTCTCAAACACAACTCTGATCCTGGATGAGCTGCTTCACGGGCAGATTACTAGATAATTACTAGTCATCAATAAAGATAAGATGGCACGACCACAGTAGGTAGAGCCTGGTAAGCCACGCGCAGAGCCGCGAGTCAGCCTGAAGTGCCTCCAGATGTACTATGCACAGCACAGGCAATCTCAAAGTCATTATTTCCACTCTAAACCCATTCTTCTCAGAAATATGATAAATGCTGCTCTCCTTTAAGGTAGAAGACGCATTTAATTGGATAATTCTGCTATCCCAGAAAGGCAGATTCTGTTCCCCTTTTCCATCGCTATGGAAACACTCCAAGCTACTGCAACCTATTACTAGGAAATAAGAGCAGTTCAATCCACCTTTACAAGCTACAGGATTTACAAACTTCCAAGCTGAAAAAAGTTAAAAACCTATGTTTAGCCGACTTGGACCACACCAGACACATCGTGCTGCAATGTTCTGGGCAGCAGGTGTAGAAGGTTCCTCTCTTTGTTTTTAGTTATTTTCAGAGCAGAACTGCAATTAAATTTCCTCCAGTTCCTGGAGTTTTCACAGATATTACACATCATGTTTGCGACCATATCTATATGCCTCAGAGTTGATGTGACAGAGACGTGTGCTCAGAAATCCAGCTCCAAGACACGCCAGGACCAGACTGCATCTAAACACAATGCCAGCTCTTCTATTTTCAAAGCTCACTTGCTTCCTCCCTTCTTTATTACTGCTGACATACCACAGCACTTCTTCCTCCAGCCAGCATCAAGGAGCTACTCCCTCTTTGTACACAGAGTGTCTGGGCCATCAATAAATCCTGTCCTTTCCTCCTCCTCCAAGTTTTTATTAACTGTCCCTTCACCTCTGCCACTGCTGCCAGCTCCCTCATCCCGGCAGTCACTTCATTACCACTTATTCCTCAGAGGCTCCCAAGACACACAACCAATATGGCATGCTGCAAAACCCATTCACTGCTACAAGCACATAATTTCCTATTCACAATCTATCTTTACAATTTTATTTGAACTTCCCCTCCAACACGCTGTCATAAGCCACAGAACTATATGCACATTTCTGCTCCTTGCTATCCTTTTTCCTTTGGGAAACTGTGCTCTCCTCTGCTGCCCTTAACCCATCTTTCACACCAGGGTTTCCAAACTTAACAAAAGGTCTGGCAGGACAGACAGAAGTTTTCCTGCAAGAGGGAAAGCTGTCCCTGTTTGCAGGCACAGAAACACACCAAGCAGCACCTACCTCTGACAACATTCCCGCTTTTACAGCTTGCATCATCGTTGCCTACATAAAGTTAACAAAAGCTAAGGCTACATCTATACATTTTTTTTTTTTTTTTAACTAGCTGCTCCTCTCAGATCAGTTCAAAACAAGCTAAATGTCATTTAAAACCTTCATTAAGTTTTGAATCACTGACTGTTCTGCACAAAAATGGAAGAAGGTTATTATGGCCTAGTACTTCAAAACAAACAAACAAAGAACCCAAACAGATACAGACTAGCCTGAAATTAGAAAAAGTACTGAAAGGCTGATACGAGAATTAAGGAACTCAAAGCAACATGGCTTCAGTGGAAAATAGGCTTGGCTGAAGTAATCCCATTATGATCCAATCCTGTTAACTAAAAATAAGGTTATTATTAACATATAATTCAGTGTCTACTTGATTTTTATCTAGAAAACAGCCCTAGAAAGAAAGGAAGTAGGCTAGACAAGGCTGGCTGGACTGTCTCTGAAACTGTGAATCTGCAAAGTGCTTGCACACCCGTGGGCTCTCAGTATGACAACAGGGGGCACGGCGAGAGGACTGGGGGAGCACCAAGCGACGGCGGCACGCTTTTGGCTTGCTGTGAACACTACTGCGACGACAACCACCGGCTGCTGAAACTTCACAAAAGATGCATGAAAATGGCAGCATTCAGAAAGGCCTCAAGACCTGTCCAAAGGGCCAGCAGGCACGGCTGCGATACGGAGTCTAATTGCAGCCTAATAGCCTAATTTATTTAGCTTATTTAAGCTTATTAATTTGCTCAGCTTATTACAGCAGATAATGACCCTGAAGTACCAATTTTGGGAACAAAAAGGCGATAAAAGATTTACTACCTAACAAAGACATATCAACAGGTAAGATCTGAAGTTCTGCACCTTCAACCAAGAATAAAAATAAGTGACCAAATACCACTGAAACATCATCTCAGGAAGCAAAAATGATGCAGGAATCTGACCAAGCCACCAAGCCCACTAAGCAGCCTCAGAGGGGAGTACCAGAGTCCAAGAAAGCAGAACAGAATCCCAACCCTGCAGCACAGCATCGTATCACCCTCTGCCCTGCAGAACCGAGCGTGGCTCTGCACAGCTTCAGGCAATGGCTCTTCCTGGGAGAGGTGATGAGCAGCAGGGGTACCACAAGGCCGACTTTCAGTCACTCACTCAGCCCAGCAGCAAGGAAGCTGCTTCTTGAGACCGGCACTGCTTGCAGGACCACACAACCAGCTACGTCCTTGGCTGGGTGCACTAAGGAAACCGGGCTTAAGCAGTGGTGCCAGGGCAGCCAGGGGCCCAGCTCCTCCCATGCCCCAAACCCACGCTTCACGAACCTCTTTGCCAGTTCACCAGTCACTTTGACCCATTTTACTTTAAAGGCCTCACAGATAAAATTGAGTTCCTCAGCTTGCTGAGCACACAGCTGGACAGGTAGGCTACGATGCTCTGATTGGCATCAGCACCAAGAGGAGGCACAACGGACTCTGCCACTTCCCGCTGTGCCCAGCAGCAGCCAGGCAGCGTCTGGATGAGCCCTGTTAGTGCTGTTTTTGTGCTGCCAGCACAGCCCAAAGATTATCTGAGGACAGGGCAGGGAGCTGAGCACGACAGGACATGTAGGGGACCCTTGGGGAGGGATCCGGGAAGGACTGTGGCCCCTATGGCAGCAGCAGGAGGACACCCAGCCCAGCTGCTGGTCACGTCGCACTCAGATCTGGTCTGCCTGTGTTCCTGGCAATGGCAAAACAGGAAGGGGAGAGCCTCGCTCTATGCTGAACTGTTCCTGTACCTCCTACCCTGATAAAACAGCTGTAGCAGGAAGGTGAAGACAGCATTTCAGTGAGCCACCACCATTCCTTATTCTGGATGTAGTCTACAATCCAAAAGCCAAAAATCAACTCCAAGCTCAGATTAATCACTGAAATTATTATTTCTGAGAGCAGAACATTCATGTCAGGTGGTCACAGGTGGTCCCCTACTACATCACAAGCATACAAGGGATGTCATTTTTTCCTCTTTTGAGAAACGAGTGGCATGAAATGGAAACCCTGCTCTTCCCACTGTGACCCACTGATCCAGAAAGTGGCCTTTGGGTTTGGCATGCACAGAATGATTTCATATAGAGACATGGCCAGCTGCTTGTGCCTCCAAGCTGTTGCTGCTGTAAGTCACTACAGGACAGGAATGGCTCAGAACTTCTGTGCCTGCTGCCAACAAGTCGTGCACCTGTGCACCCTTCACTCTGCCCTTCTGTGGCCTCACCAAAACCAGCCACATCTTGCTCTGTTTAAACCATTTTAACTTTCTTTCCATCTTCCTTACCTTTCTGTCAAGGTAAGGAAACAGCATTCAGGTGTCTCAGATGCTCACAAATGAGGAATTACAGCATACCAAGCACCGGGACTGCAAGAGCAGGTGTGCTGTAATGGAGGAACATGAGGAATCCAGACTGACAGCAGCTGCTTTCAGCTGTTAGTCAGCAAGAGGACAGAGCTGCCGGCACACGCTGCATTCCTGTGGTCCAGCAGCAGCTCCACGGCAGACAGACAGAGCGACCGACGCTGCCCCTACACGGCTGCCTCCCAGCCGAGCAGAACAGGAGCTGCTCAGCTCCAGCTGGGTGCCCATGAGTCACGGTCCTGTGCAGCCACGCCAGACCCTGCCCTTTGGACGCTGTTATCTCCCTCTGGAATGAAACGCAAACCTCTGGCACAAGGCAAGGTCCACCTGGCTCGTTAGGGCTGCCAGGGAGCGTCAAAGAAGGGCCTGGTGGGGACTGGTGCTCCGTGGTGAAGCGGGAAGGACAGGCGTGCTTTACTATGTTGGAATCATCTTGAATCTGTTTGCTGACAAAAAAAAGACCCAAGCCTCTGCTGATTGCTGTTTCATCCTATAGGAGCGTGTTCCAAAAGAAAGTCACCGTGGTGCTTGCGATGTAACTGCCAGAGGGACAGATGGGGAAGCAAGGAAAAGATTAATCATTTTATGGCAGAGCGCCAACGGCATCACCAGGAAAAAAAAAAAATCATTTCAAGTGCAAGAGTGGTGGCAAGCCCATTGGCTGTCAGGTGAGAGCTCCTCACCTACACCAGCGGTCAGAGCTGGCAGGCTGACAAAACAGCACTTGAGAAACGTTTGCTTTTAAAGTCAGTTAACAACAAAATAGACAAACAGATAAATAAACGTTAACTTTTCACGAATCAGTTCTGAATGACACGGCGGCCTGGCTAGCGGCACCCAGGCTGGCTGCGCTGCCGAAGCCTGCTGAACTGGATCCACGAGGGGCTCGGTCTCTTCTCTTCAGCAGTAAACCAACACAAAGGAAAATACACTCAGGAACCACTGTAATTTACTTCACCCGTTACTACTGGATGAAGGATTTAGGAAAGCTAGAAATAAGACTTTAAAAATCCCATTAAGAGGAAGCCAGGTGTTTTATTACCACTTGTAATAAGACTTGAAAGCCTCTTCCAAGAATTTCTCAGAGGTCAAAAAAATTTAAGCATTCCAGGGCAATGACATCTCTTACAAATGTACAAATGTTTCTACATTATTACTGAAATACAAAGGTCAGAATTCTGTGGAAAAGTGTTGTTTAAAAATGTCTATATAGGGAAAAAACTCTTCACACATTTAACTAGACTTTGTCATTTTGGGGGAAAAAAAACACAACAAAAACACATGCTTGCACTGCATGCATGCATAAAACATTTCCAAACTTCCTTTTGAGAAGGTCAGCACAAGCCTGAGTGCTGATAAAATGGAATACACTGCAAAAATCAAAGAGTTTTTTGCACTGAGCATCATTGTTGCACATCACAAAACCAAAGCTCGGAAGGCTCTCTTTGTAGAGTGTAACCTCTGCAAATAACACCCTCAAAGCTTCAATGAACAATTAGCTGTGAGTGATCAATGTATTCTAATTGCTTCAAGAGCTTTTATGGCTGCCAAGCAGAAAAAGTGGCTTTCCTCAGACAAACAAGAACAGGGTTTTGGTTGTTTGGCTTTTTTTTTTTTTTTTTTTTTAAACTACATTCATGAAGAACATCAAGTTAAACACAACCACATCAAAATTAGCAGCTAAAGAGGTCTCAAAGGTTTGTTTCATCAAGAAAGCGCAGTTGTTTTTTTTTGTTTTTTTTTTTTTTTAAGACAAACAGTAATTCATCCTCACAACAGGATTCTGAAGGACTGACACTCAGCTAACAAACACCCGTACAAACACCTGAGCACTCACAGGCCAAAATCCTTTGGAGCTGCTGACGGGGGAAGCACTGCGTGCCCCCCAGCTCGCTCACACCACACCAGAACGCTGCGGCAGAACCCCAGCTCCAACGTGCCCCTGGCCCCTGCAACCCCCACGGTGCATCCTTCCTCGCTAAGCCAAATGCACATTTCTGCATTTGTGATCTGAGCTTCAAAAATTTAATATTGGAAGGAATAAACTGCTCTGGTAAAAAAAAAAAAAAAAAAAAAAAAAGAGGCATTCAGCTTCCGTTCTTTACGGCATGTATGCTCCTTGATGGGCACGAATCCTACAGGAAACTGGTTACACTGAAGGAAAAAAACGTGTTTCTACAAGAAATAAGTAATTATTGTGTTTCAATCCAGTACCAGAGGAAAACAGAAATCAAACCAACAAGAAACAAGTTTCCACTCCAGGTTACATTAAATACGTCAACAAGTCAATATCATTTACTGCAAACAACCACTCAGCACAAACATCGTAGCGTGACATTAACGGTAACTAGGGAGAAACCTAACTGTAAGTATTTCATACTGTTGAAGTAATTTTTAAGCAATAATTTTAAGACCCAACTGTGTTTATTTTGAAGCTCCACACTGGCTTGCAGAGCTGCTCTGCTACCTCCAGCCTTCATGTAGAAATGCTCTCCCTGGATGAGCTGACAACTCACGTGAAGCTACCAAGGGACTTCTCAGCTGGTTCTGAAGCCAGGTAAGGTGTGATGGTCACCTTCAAAGCACACGCCTGGGGCAGCGAGGGCAGGCCAGGCCCACAGACACGGCTCCCACCAGGAGCAGGACCGCACCAAGGGGCGAGTCCCAGGTCAGGCTCCTCCAGCTCTCCCCTCTACCCATATCCAGAGTTCCTCCCATCCTGCAGGGGTTATTGTATTTATCTAGATTGCCAGGAGTTTCAAAGGGAATTTGTTCTCATTTGTTTCTGTGTCTAAAGCCTGTTTGAGAAAGGACGGGATGCAGACAGGCCAGCAGGATGCTGCAGTCACCCCAGAGCACAATGCTTTCCGCCCCAAAGCGGCAACACCTCTCCGAGGGAGCAGTCAGCTGTTCTCTCCCCTCCTCTAAGCCTATTTCACAGCCAGCTCCTTTTGGCAAGGACCTCCTGATTTTCACTATGCTTCATGCTAAAACAAAGGCACTCCTGCACCCCTTTTACGGCACAGCATGCTTGGGATTTGCCAAACCCCGAGCAGATATGCGCACGTAACAAAACAAAATGTGCGTTGAGCGTGACCATCACTCTGGGGCTCGAGCAGCTTTGGACACAGAGCAACAAGGTGCTGCTCTCAGGTAGGATCAGGAGTTCAGAAAACCCCACCAGAAGTCCTCATTGACCTAAACCTCAATTCTACAAATTACTTCTAGTCTCACTTGGGTTACATATGAACGCTCACAGTGCGAACAACAAGCCTCACGTGCCGCTTCCCCTGCCGGCGGGGGCAATTCCCAAAGCAAAGTCCCTCGCTGTGAGGGCAAGAAGGGAAGGGCGGGGAGCAGGAACGGGCATGTGCCGCTGACCGAGGTGCAGCAGCCAGACTGTCTACCAGGCTGGCTCCCGAGACAAACAACAGGTATTTCCTCTGAACATTCACATTCATGGGGAGGAAGGAACATGCCATTACATTTTGCCATTATTTATGCCAAACCCTGCGAAGTAACGACCCGCTGTGCCGCCAGAGCGCTCAGATTTTATCTGAGATGTAGGAAGGCGTGTAGCGAAACACCTTTCCCAGCTTCACAGTTAACCTTACCACCGAAACCCAGCCTGCTCGCTGCTGAGCAGAGTCGGGCAGACACTGTGCAGCCTCCTGCGTTGAGACCTCAGCCCCCCGGCTAGGCAAAGAGACTTCAGACGCTAAGGTGCAACGCCCAGAGGAAATGTCACTTGCTGCCTGATAGCAGCAGCTCCCCCACGTGCACTCCAACAAAGTGCTCTCAGGGAAGCCAGAGGATCGCCACCTCTGTGCCTCGGCTCCTGCTCTGCTCCCAGGCAGGCTGGCAGAACGTATCACGCTAGGTGTAATTCTCAAATTTTCTTGCGCTGCTATTTTTCTAAGAAAACAAGCCACCAGCATGTTGCTTTCAGGCCACAATACAGGCTTTTGACACATTTCTGTACGTACTTCCAACTACACAAGTCACAGCACCATTGCAGCTCGCTGTCGAATACTATCATTAAGTGCACCTTTAAATAAGAAGATTTTTAGACCTCTTAAAAGGTCTTGTCATCAGAATTGCTCCTGCCCAGTAGGATCTATATGTGTGGTTGGGCTCTGTTAGGAAAATTAGTACAAAACAGACCTTCCCCTCTGACCGCAATAACCAGGCTTTTTGGAACTCCAGGCAGGTTTTCCTCTCTCTCAACGAGTCATGTTTCTGCCTATGTATTAGAAAAAAAATGATGAACAGCAGCAGTAAGATATGTGAAAACAGCCTAAGAAAGAGAAAAATCCAATAGGACTTGGAGGTTTATTTTGTCATTTGAAGAAACTTTGGGAAACAACACTGCTTTTAATCTGTGGTTTCCAAAAGAACTGGCGGATCTCTCGGTTTCACTACCAAAATCTTCTTTCATGTACACCACAGAGAAATAACCCCTACTCCAACACCAAAAGCTGAACTACGAGACACTGCCCAACACGGCTGGGAGCTGGTGACAAAACCCTTACTGCTCGTGTTGGGTTACTGCAGCGGGAGGCGACGGCACAGCTCTGCTCTGAACAGACACCCAGCTACTGCTCTCCCGTCAGCTGGATGAGAAGGGCAGGCGAGTCCCAGCCTGAGCAGGAGGCAGAGCAGAGGAAACCAGGCTGTGGTTTCCCCCAGAAGCTGACTGCTCCCTTCCGCAACTGCTTTCAGCACGTTAGTCAGCCGGAGCCCGTGGACCTGCGGGAGGAGCAGAAGGCAGAGCCAAGTGCTATCGCTCCGAGGATCTTCAGCGCCATTGCACAACTGCAGGTGAAATTTAGCTCACGTACTAGAAATAGGAAACTGCTCGACTTAGGTGCCAGGAGGAATAGCTGCGGTAGGAGAGCTTTTTGGGTTACCAAATCTCTCTGGTATATCAACAGCCAAGTCATCTGTGAAGCACCACTTGACATGGCCGTGTTTCAAACCAAAACTGCAGGACAGATATTTTCATTTTACTATGAGTTTTGCTGTTGTGGCTTTCTACATATTTGTATCCTACTTCTGTTGGCATCAAGATAAAAGCACACATCTCTGCTCAGTGCAAACGCTGCTTCAGTGACAGAGCTGCTGACCAGAGAACCAGCAAGCGGTCAGGTCCGTAACCTCACCAAGAGCCCCCTGGAGTTGGGAGGCAGCACGAGGAGGGCTGGCCAGAGGCACGCTCCGCTCACAGGCACGCTACGGACAGCGCAGGATAAGCAGCAAACTAAGCACAAGGCACGTTAGAGCAATTCAGGCAGAGCCAGATGGCTTGAGAGCCACCGGAGAAACACACAGAACTGCAGCGGAACGAGAACACCTTCAGCTGGCTTAGCGCACCACCAGCAAGCACAGCACAGCACTCAGCAGTATCAGCTGGGTCCTCACTACAGATTCCTCCAAACAGAGGGTCAAACACAACGGCACACACAGAAGGCTTGTTCTTGCTCTCTGGAGAGGTTCACCATGCTGTCAGACTGCCCGCAGGTCGCTGCCCCTCACCAGAACATCACTCAGGAGCAGAGCCGTGCACACGCGCTGCTCGAAGGCACATGCACACAGAGCTCAGAGACAGCGAGCAACGGAGCCCAGCTCTCACACAGCTCGGCACAGAGCACGAGCCAGCTGGTTGTTCTCTTGGCAAACATAAAAAAAGGATTTTACTGTTTTCTGAAGTTCACCTCTGGTAACAGTTCCTGCTCCTCCTTCATCTAAAACTTCTACTGCAACATGTGCCACCACGTGGCTATTTGGACCGAAATAAAGTTACAACCATGAAGAATACAAATGAATTAGGCTAATGTGGTTAAGAGACAAGCTTACTCAGAATTCCTACACAGAAATCCAGCACATTAGATCTGCTTTTTGCACAGCTGGTGATATTTTGAACCCGCAAGGTTTTGGCGTCAATTCTGTTACTGGTACCAAGTTCCAGGAGGTGAGGGGAGCTTAAACACATTACACACAAGCCAGGAAAGCACACCACTTGTGCATACTGCTTAGAACTCTGCACCCAAACTCACTGCTACAAGATTATTTCCTGAAATACTGGACTGGAGACCTTCCAGCCAGATCACCTCTTCTATCACTTTCTCCCAACCACGCAGGTTCCAGCTTACACCAGCAAAAGCATTTTCAGTTACAGTTTTCAAAACATGTATAATGTTACCTAATATGTACAGATCTTGAAAAGCCGTTTTACTAAAATCCACTAATGCTGTAACCCTCATAACTAGATATAGAAATAACCAACCATTTTCTCATGGTTGATGTGTTTACAGGTTCAGAGCAAGATCTGACCAAACACACCCACCCAACCTGCATCCTTCACAAAGGACCCTAATCTCCAGGCAGGTTTAGCAGCCCTGAGAAACAAACATTTGGAAATGAACTCCCAACAAGCTTTAACCTCACTGCAGGTTTAAAGCAGTCAGATCAACCCCACAGCTTCAGAACGTTCTCCTAACATTTTGCTCTTGGGTATCCGCACATCCTTATTGAAGCGATGCAGCTCTGAAGGTGCTGAATGGCAGGCCCAGCTTAAAATTAACAGGATTGGCTTATGGTGCTGCAGATGAAAGGAATCCCAGGTATTTCTGAGAGCAGGTGAAAGGATCAGGTTCTTTTTTTTCCTTTTGGTTTGGTTGCTTGTTTTAGTTTTTTGGTTTTTTTTTTTCCTCCTTACTAGAAAGAATGGGTGTAAAAATACATCACAAGAAGGAAAAACAAAAAGCAAAGAGACATGCACCATGGACTTTCCTTGACTGGTCACTTACTAAAAGGACTGAACAAACCACCAAGGAAGCAAGGTCTTGCCCAGCAGAACTGCTCCCAACCTGCACAGAGTCCCACGACCACCACACACCGCACAGCAGCGTGCAGGGCTGAGCCCAGGCTGCTGAGCCTGACCTGCGGCACCGAGCTGGGGAAGCTCAAACAACACCCGGTGAAGCACAAGGACTGCCTGGTGGTAGCAACTGTACAAAACCCCACCTGAAGTTTATAACCTTAGAGTGAGCATGAAGCTCCTCCATCTCCAGCTGGATGGGAGCATCGGGCTCATCCCCAGCTGCCTCGGGAGGATCCTGGTCCTGCAGGCACAGCCCAGCATCTGGAGAGCTGTGTCAGAGCAGCAGGCCACGCAGCCCTGAGCCTGCAGGCTGCAAACACTCCAGGATGGGGAAGTCCTGAGCACGGGGACTGGCAGAGGCAGCTCAGACACCTTGTGCCCTCCGCTCAAACGCTGACACACTCAGGCATTTGTCAGTAGACGAAAAAAGTAATCCAGGCGGAGGAGCTGCAGCCTTACCTAGCCATCAGGACCCTGAAGACCCTAAAACAGAGAAATGAGACTGGAAGGAAGAAATAAATCAGTGACGCACACAACTTATTTTAAACAGAAGGAGAAAATCTTGGTTTAAGATGTTCTTTTAATTTTTTCTGTAATTTTATCTCCCACCCTTTTGCTTCAGGCATACTCCTACAGTCACCATGCAGAGGCTTTGCTTCCAGCCTTGACACAGTTCCTCAAGCACAACAGCAGCTGCATTTTAAGCAGTTTGGTCAAGTCAGGCAGATCAGCTGCCTCACCACTGTAACTGCTGCTCCTCCAAGCTCTCACGGCATGCACATTAAGCGCTTAAGCGCCAGGGAACAGGGGATGGAAAAAAAACAAACTGACCCACACTCTCCTTCAGCAGAGATTTCAGTTTCAGAAGAGCTGACAAACCCACTGAAATGTTTATTTCCTTTCCTTAACAGCCTTCAGCACAACTGGAGCACTAGTAAGAGAAAAGGCTCACACACCATCACTGCTGATGACCCTATCAGGGCAGTAATTTGGGGGTGGGAAGGGGCTGGAGCAGGATGCCAAACTCCAAATGCCTGTTACAGAAAAATCGCAAAACTGGAGAACTTCCATCTGTCAGCAGAAAATTCAGGGAGCAAGCCATTTATTCCCAAACAGGAATATGAAATATTTGTGTAAAACATCTTGTTTGCTTGCTCTCTTACCAAGAGAGAATTAAGATGTAAATAAAGTGAAACTTAAAAAAAAAAAAAAAATGCAACGCTTTTAAGCTTCATCTTGTTCAGCAAGAGGTGGCAGTCTGGAAGACACCAAGTCTACTTATTTCAAGTTTGCCAAGGTTTTAAAGCTGATTTTCCTTAAGCGCCAGCGGTTTCACAGAAGCACTGTTTTATGCTCTAAATAGTCCTACCTTTTTGATTTCTCCAGACAATTCTGCTTCCACGGCCCCTAAAGACACCAGTTTTGCTCTAACCTTTTGGAAACACACCACCAGCACTGCACACAAGGACAAAGTGATGACTTACGTAACAGGGGCACTTCCACTATTCTTTTCCAACACAATCCTTGTTCAAATTAACTTTACTTCTTGAACTTATGCTGAGAACATCCAGATCATCTTCCTCAGCTGCTGAATTCCATGTGCAGCTGGCTTCAGGCTAAAACTAAAGTCCATGAAAAATAGAATTTGTACTGGCCTATTCCTTACCAGGAGTGGCTCTGCTTGAAAGAAGCCAAGGCATCCCAGAACCTCTCCCACCAGTTTTATGCATACTCAGCCAGGTAAGACCTCAGGCAAGTCCCTCTGTTTGGGGTAAGTCTACTCGAATTAGTTCGCACTGACGATCACTAGTTTCACCACTAGGCTAGGAAAAATCTACTTCTGAAATTAAGACATCCGTAAACTTACAGAAATAAGAGAATAAACAAAAGAAGAAAGGGAAGTTTCTTTCCCTCTGTGCAGACCAATCCCTCCACACGGCAGATTTGACTGATCCAGGGGCTGGAGGCTGGTACACTCCCTTTGCTGTGCTGTGACCTTCACCCAGATCACAATCCCTTCCTTCAGCAACGAGATCCCTTCCAGTGGTAAGAAAATGCTTTTTGCATTTCTATTTTCACAAACTAAATGAACCACACAGTACTCCACAATGATGTTAATATTTCTTACAAAAACATGACTTACAACTGGGCTTGCTTTTGTCAGGCAACACAATTTTTTCCAGAATTCTTAACACATCCACGAATTAACACATGCACGCTCATAAATTACGATGATAATGACTAGTGGTGTGTGGACAGATGAAAGATGAGAGATGGAATTCTCTTCTACATATCAGAACAGGGCGGTTTCGCCATTAGAATCTGGCAAAGGAGAATCTGGGAGGAGCTGCACCAATGCTACAGAGGAGATGAGGCACGCTGCTATCCAGCCCAGACAGGAGGAGCAGCAATCTCCTCCTCCCATCATTTCTCTGAGCTTATGCCAGGAAAGCCAAGAGCTAAGAAGCAGTGACTGCATCAAGCAGGGATCAGAGCAGTGCCCCAAGACAGAGGCAGATGCTGCGAGGTACATATACTCCCTGCCCCAACTGCAATGGCCACCAGATCACCTCTTGCACAGATATTGCCCTTCCCCTCACAGGGTTTGCACTAGGTTTGCAATCCATGTGGAATTTTATGCTTTCACATCAATGCTTCTGCATTTGAAAAACATTCACTGCACAGCTGTTGACAGTGGCCCTTGATGAGAGGACCAATTGCCACACCTCTCCCCCTTCAAACGTCTAACAGATTTCACATTGCTACAGAAGATGATGCTGTCTGCAGAGAAAATGAGATGCTGCACAGAAGTCACTAGCTGTGCCCCTTTTGTAAGATTAAGCTATTCCCTTCTAGTTCATAGATGGTTCTAGATGCAATCCAACCCCAACTTTCAGGCTGTTCTTTCACACGAGTGCTCTCGTTTTTGATCACATGACAAACACTGCTTCAATATCT
The DNA here is from genome assembly GCA_013399715.1 of Alectura lathami. Lineage (NCBI taxonomy): Eukaryota > Metazoa > Chordata > Aves > Galliformes > Megapodiidae > Alectura > Alectura lathami. The sequence goes on from VXAV01003552.1 coordinate 160,998, forward strand.
CATGGCATCACCAGTGACTGAAACTGGTAACTACAGACTCGAGGAAGTGCATCCTTTAGTTCTGCTCCACAAAAAGTCTATTACTTTTTCTAAACACCTGGTTAGGAAAAAAATAAAAATAAAAAAATGCAATAAACAGAGTGCATTAAATGATATGTACATACTTTTGTCATTGCTCCTGTCTGTGCTGCGTTCAGCCCGGTGTGACCAGCCATCTGTGGAGATACTTGGGTTAAAGTCTCTGCCAGCACACTGCCTGCATTCCCCTGCATGGCAGGGGCAGAATATTGCATTCCTGCTCCCCTTCCTCTTCCAGCTGCCCCAAGAGATCCATTCATTACCTGCCCTTGTCCTTGCTGAGGCTGATTCATTAAACTGTGACCAGAATTACTGTTGAGAAGGCTCTGGTGTGTCTGACTGAAATTAGTACTCATACATATTCCAGGTCCAGTCTGTGATGTTGCGGGGCTGCTCGTCACCATCCCCACTTGCTTTTGTGCTTGAGAGTTCAGTGTTTGCGATGCAGGTGTGGTAGGTCCGGAGGTGCTGGCGACTTGCTTCGCCAGGCCCGAGGCGGAGGAGTCTCCCTGGTTCAACGGGCTCTTACCCATGGCGCCCAGAGTGCCGATGGTAGCGCTGTTGGGCTGCCCCTGCACCTGGCCACCCACCCCCTGCTGCACAGGGCTGTTCGAGTTCACATTGCCAATTCCTGGGTTCAAGGAAGAGCCGCTGCCGCCCCTCAGAAGTTCAGAAAGCTGTTTGTGTTTGGAAGCTGCATCTGGAACGAGGTTCCCACTGCTGTTTAGAAGGCCCAACTCGCCATTGGGGATCAGCTCGTCAGGAAGATCGTTTTCCAAGTCAAACAAAGATCCATAATCTGCAAGTTAAAACAGAAACACAAGTAAGGAAAGCATAACAAGGAAGAGACTAAAACATTTATCTACAATACTTTGCTCTAGCCTTAAACAGCTGCGCATTAAGGCATATCTTCACCCCACATTTTCAGTGTGGCTGGCAAGAGAGCAAACGTCCCCATGGCACAGAGCCCTCCAGAAAGCTGTCACTGACACACGCCACGTACGCAGGGAAACAAGGGTGAAACACAAGCCAAGATGCAGGTTTGTTGCACGACTTGGCAAAACGTGGTACCATGCCAAAGAAACTGAGGTGGCAAGAGCAGCACCATCTAACCCACGTCCCAGATTTCTTGTGTTGGGCTGAAAGAACAGAAGTATCAAGAGAATAAGTTTTCTGGTTGATTTGTTCTCCCCAAGGAGCTACCACACCACATCCTCTGCCCTCTCGAGTAATCTCTGGCCGCTGCATTTCACCCAGCTACCCTACCAACGCTGCAGCCTGGGTCTGCCTACGGCCTTGCATATGCAAGGCCTCAGAGCTTAACCAAAGGTACCTGCTCCTTCTTTGGGAGTTTGATCCCAGTCTCCTGTCTCAATGTGTTCAATATCAGTTTATACGTTTTTTCTTTGTTGTTTTGGTTTTTTTGTTTTGTTTTGTTTTTTCAAACTGTAATGTACCATCCTCAAAGGTTCCTGAGAAGACACTCAGCAGTTTATCCTCGTAACCCCTCACTTCTCAAACCATGAACAGCTCAAATAATCCAAATTGCTCTCCAAGCGCCCATCCCTCATCTATCACATCCCATATTGACAGAGGTAATCCACACACTCTCCAGATCAGCAAAATAAATCAAAGTCTTCCTTACGCCCCGTGAAGGAACTACTTTGCCAGGCTGCAAAACCCAAATTCATCTAAAAACAAAAAAACAAAGCTGTGTGGTTCATTAAAGATGAGCAGCTCAGGTTCACCAAAATGTTTTAGTGCACATTGTAAGCAGTGCCTGTGTAACAATGTCATTTTAGTAATAATAGAAAGGTTTCTTCTTAACTGCATCTTTGAAGACGTAAGGACAAGTGTATACATCCACGTTAATCCAGGAAACACAGACAGATCAGCCTCAGCTCATCAGAGCAGCTGCTCAAACACACGACACCCCCAAAAAGTTCTCCAGTCCGAGGGCAGGGTCTCAGCCAACCACTTCTCACCGTAACATACCAGAACTGCACTGTGCCCTTCCAGAGTCAGCCCTGAAAAATGCCAGCTCCTCACAGCAAAAAACAGACAAACCAAGCAGTCTGCAGGTTAGAGCAGACCCGAGTTATTTTCTATAGAAGGGAATCCCAAATGCTGCACTACCTTGAAGTTCACCTCACTCCTCCACCGTGAAAAGTTAACGCACGGCTCAGGTTGCAGAACCGCTCTAAGACCATCCAGGGATTAACACGCCAAGTGCATTTATAAAACAAAACAACAACGTCCCACAGCACATTCAACCTGCATCACGAAGCCAGGACGCACAGCTCTGAGTACACCTCAACACAACGCACGCCGTCAGCGTTCAAATCCTCAGGAAAACGAATACGCATTTTTTGATGTGCCTCAAAACACACAAACCACGGCAGTGAACACGCACCGAAATGTTAAATTCCTGCCCCTTTGGAGCGGCACATCCCCTAGGGGCCTGCACCTCGTCCCTAAGCCCTGACGAAGGCTCGCAGGCGTGCTCAACGCCGGCTGCCACAGAACGCTCCATGGCTCCAGCAGCCCTCCTGCTCCCCTTCCAGCAGGGGAGGAGGAAGCCAACATTTCTTCTTCCAGCTGTCTTCTTCCAACCTGTCGCTACCCCAACCCCCTCAACCCCTCCCAAACCCCGGTGCCCGCTCCCAGAGGGTCTGGTAGCCGGGCTGTCCTGATACGAGGACGCAGTGCCAAGGCTCGCAGCAAACTTTTGTAAATGCCACGAGCAGCGCTCTTCCAAGCTTCTGCAGTAAAACTGTTAACACTACAAGAATGAAAGAGGGGTGTGTGTGTGCATGCGTGGCTGGGGGGAGATGAGAAGCGACAGAATGTGGAGGGGGAAGATGTTGCTATGGCTTTAAAAAAAAAAAAAAAAAAAAGGAAGGGGAAAAGGGAAAAAAGAGAAGTTTTCCAGTTTTTTTTCAAAATAGGATGCTGGAGTGCAGCACTCAGGTTTTTGTTTCACTGGCTGGACTCTTCACCACACTGCCAGAGCCAAGAGCTGGAAATGTTTTTGCAGCTTATGAAAAGAGTGAAGAAAGCATTTGGGAATACTGCCTCAAAACCCGAAACATTCTGCCGCTCCTCATCTCCTGTGAGAAGCTGTACCTCCACGTTAGGCATGGAAAGTTCACAGCTCTGCCAGCAGGAAAACACAACCCAGGTAAACAGCTTCGCACAGCGGCCGCGTAGGAACTCCCCGAGCGTTCCGATGTTCGGGCAGCGACTGGGCTTCCTGCTTTTGTATTCGAGTCCGAGTTGTGTACACTCGACTGGCATGAGGCAGGTTCTACAACAGTGGCACTACAGGAAGCAAAAGTCTGCTTGAGCATGTCTGCAACAAATCTGTAAAGATAAGAGGCTGTCCAGGCGGTTATAAACGTGTGTATTTATGCACACAGATCTGCCATACAGGAACATCACCCACTTGGACCAGCAGTAAAACGAGGAGTGACCTCCCCCGTCCTCGCAAGAACACGATCAATCCCGTTCTCAGTGCTTCAGCTATTGCTCAAAGTCAGCAATATCCACCAAGAGCCTAAAAAAACTCCTTCAAAAATTAAAAAAAAATAAACCAAGATGCATTTTGTGCATTGCTTCAGATACTGGTATTTAAAGGCAAAGACAACTAACCCAAGCAGTCCCACTCCAGATCCTGAGCTCTGCACCCGTTCCATCTCTCAGACCCGCTGCCCACCTGCCGTGCAGCACAAAAGAACTCCCGGGAGGCCTGGCTGCCCCAGCTGACCAAGAACACACCTCTTGCCGCAGCGTGAGAGCAGAGCAAGGCTGCTCGGGGAGCTCTCCCTTGCGGCACCTCGTCCCCAGCACAGCACTCTGAGCTCTCGTACAGGGCCTCACGACCAGCGGAGCCAAGCCCCGCAGGCGGGATGGAGCAGCACTGAGCAGTTAAAACACCCCAACTTTTTCCAAAGGTCTCCTTTTCCACACCGAGAATCGTGTGTTCTTTGAGCAGCTGTTTTCACACATGCAAGAGACAAACACACTCGAGACATGCTCTCTCCTCATTTCAGTTTCACGGGCTGAAATGTTGTCCAGGAAAGGAAGAACACAACACTTTCAGTGGCCACTATAAAAGAAAAAAAAAGTTTTGTTTCCTCCTGCACTCTCAGACAGAACATTTTCACCTGTATGACCACCTGCAGCTGCTACCAGGAGACTCCTTCCTAACAGGCACCAACCCAAGAACTTGTCTCAGTGTCACCACCGTTCCCCAGCAGCTCTGCCCAGAGAGGTGACACATCCAAAGGTATTTCTTTCCATGCTCTCTGTGGTGTGTTTAAGATGCTAAAGCAGGCGGTCAGCTATGGAGTTCAGTTTCCATCTTATGGCATAACCTTTTGAAAAAAAAAATTAGATTTCCAGTAAGGAAATTTTACAGTTGCGTCCTAATCTAAGGAGTCCAGCAAAAAGACACCAAACTGACACGTGCCTGACCCTGGCTTCCAAAAGGAGACTGCCGCTTTCGCAGAAGCCGATGTTTAGCAGCCAGGCTGAGACAGACAGCAGCGGGGGGCCTGGGGGGGCTGAAGAGACCCAGAAGGTGGGGGGGGGTAAAATGGAGTCTTTATGGAACATACTTCTCCATAAACCAATCCCATTCAGGGCACAGCCATGCAACTAAGCAGCAATAAGTCCCTAAAATCAATTAAATTTGATCCATTCCGTGTGTCCCAGTAACCAAATGGGACACTACCGGCTTAGAATCCAGTTAACCTTAAGAACAAGTTTAAGTAGTTTCAAGCTCCTAAAAAAATCCTTCCATCTACTTTTACAAGACTTCAGCAACAAAGTGACTTTTCAAAAACTGAAGCTCGTTACACTAAGCAAACAAATCAAAAAGTTAATGGAAAAGAATCCGTTGCCTTCCAGCCTCCACTGCTGTCCTGCCAGCACCACGACTCAGCTTTCAGAACCCGACCGCACGCCGTGCTCCTCGGGGTGGGAAACACAGAGCCACATACATCCCCTAACCTACAGCCAATGTCTGGCACTGTACCTCTGCCAGACATGGAGGACCCCAGTTGCTCTGCCCTCCCGGAAAAAGAGAACGCTGTCGGCTGACAGCCCTGCTTACGCCGCGTTGCAGCGCTCCTCTCCACCTGCATGCTGTGTATCGCCAAGTCATAAAGTCGAGTCTGTCTCTCTACTGCACCTATCCACAGCACCTTGACCAGCTCTCTTCTGCTGTGCTCACAATAAAGACAATGTGTTAAAGGTCTGGAAGAATGCAAGACATTAGCATCTTTCAGGAATTGTCACTGTTTTCAGATCTCCTTCTACAGGAAAAAAAAATTCACAGATTACTTGAATGTTCCACCATGAATACACAGTAGTAATAAGGGCACATTAAATGTACCTGGTACCAAAAGTCAGTGTCTTATCTCCTCCTTGATGTCAGAGGGGAAAAAAAAACACCAAAAAAAAAAAAAAAAAAAAAGCCCACAACAAATGTTCAGCAGAACCCAGCCTGGTCTGTTCTGGAAGCATCGGACGGCAGGTGACGGATTAACGCTGCTTTCCTCCGGTCCTACAGAGCCTCCCCACCGCTGCTCTTCCTGCACTGCCCCCCGACGCGTCTCACAGCTGTGACTCTGCCGCCGCTCTCGCGAGCAGCTCCACGTCCTAACGGCAGCACCAGCAGCCCCGATGTCACCGCTGCCGCAGCGCCGGACTGCACACAGCTACAGCCCAGACGGCTTCAGGGGTCTGCTCTGCTGCAGGAGCAGAGCGTGGGCAGGGGGAGACGCCAGGCAGCCCGCCTGCGGACGGGGGGATAACTGCCCGGGCCCCGTTAGTTCCTCTTTCAGAAGGTCATCCTGATTGCTATCAGGTATTTTAGGCTTCTTGCAGCACACCAACGGCGTTGGGGTCTCACTTTCTCACCCTACCACAAACATCTTTCCTGCAGCCCTACTTTAACAGCTGACAAAACGTTCAAGTTCAGGATGACCGTTCAAAGCAAAATCTTGTGAGAACCCAGTAACAAACAGCAGGCACTCGCTTAAGGCAGCACAAAATGCACTCCAAGACGGTGCCAGCACGTGAGCGCGTTCAGCGAGCTCACGCTGCTCCGCGTCAAGGCTGTGCCACCCTCACCGCGCACCTGGGAAAAGCAGCCAGCAGACAGCTCGCAAGGCTGCGCGTTATCTCCACAAGCCAACTTCAACTGTGACAGCCCGCGGCTGGGGACTCCTTATCACAGCCACAGGTCGACACGAGGTGGGTCACATTTGAAATGGTTCAGCGCTCTGTCCTGCCCGCTACGGCTCATGGCAGCGGTAGCGAGAGCTCCGCCCTCAGCGCTGCCCGCTGCCTCAGGCGCTGCCCACAGCCCCTCCAGCTACACCAGCCCTTCTGGGGACGTCCTCGCCTCTGTGCCCCTTCTGCAGCACACGCACAGAGCAGGCCTGCTTCTGTGGAGAATGAAGTGGCAACGATTAATACGTACCTGAAGCAGCACTTTGAAACAAGGAGGATTAAGTACTACGCAAAATTACAATAGAACAGGCAAGTTTTATGTCTCCTTCGTGATCTGTAATAGCTGCAAACACTATGTTTCCTTTCTCTGTTTTAATTCCACTTTTTCATATTTCTGCTACCAAATTACAAGCGAGGGTAGTTCGCTCAGCAGCTCCGATTCATCTGTGCGAAAACACACACGGCAGGAACAGCAGCCAGGCACCTGTAAGTTGTTCTTTTTCAAAATATACTTCACTCTGAAGAGCTTCTGACTAGAACTGCCCGAATACAAAAACCAGCACCCGCTCCGATGTGTTTTATGCGAAGCTCGACTTCGGCGAGCAGAGGCTGACCTGAAGCACCCTCATTAATACCTTCCTATGAAACTCAGGAAGAAACCTCACCGCCACTACAGAGCAGACCTACACCTGGAACTGCCAGCTTTCTTCACCCCGCTAGACAAAGCTACACCAGAGGTGACACAGGAGCTGCGTCACCCAGGCAGCGATGCCCCCAGCAGCTCAGCAGGGCGGGACAGCAGCTCGCGGCCGTCGCACGTGGGCAGGGGCTGCCCTCCCGGCTGCCTTCCCCTGCCATGGGCCAGCCCTGGGGGTGCCCAACCGCACTCCCTGTGGGAGGCACCGGACAGAGCAACCCCTGCACTGCCAGCCCCAGGAACTCCCACAGCGTTAAGGACGACCCGCGGAGAAGGACGTTATTTTCTCCCTATACATGCATTAAGTCATTGCAAAGCGAAGATGCTATATTTATCCAGCGTTCCAAATAACAGGAAAGATTCTTGTTTTTCAAAACCTCACTTCATCTTGCCACTGGGGACCGTGCGTGTGTCTGGGTTAAAGATTTAGGTTCCGAGCTTCTTGTGGCTGTGAGTTAGCACTGGTAACAGAAGCCTCAGCTCGCTTTCGATTCACACTGCACGATATGTGATAGTATTTGCTGAGGCATCTCTATTAGAGAGAGTATTCTAAATAAAAGATTTAGGTTCTCTCTGTATCTTAGACATCTGAGAAGACAGATGGAAAACATAACATATGTTAAAAGGAAGATTTACAAAGCAAAAATGCTTGAAAGTGTAAACCAAATTAGGGTGGAAGTGTCAGATTTCTAAGTCATCCCACATGTTTTTTCATTGTGTAAGAACAAACTCTAGAATTTTTCAAATCCTGTTTTTCAGCTCCCCCCCATTTCTCATTAAGCCACAGTATTTTGATAAAGCCACAACATTTTTGCTCACGTTGTTCTCTATTAGCAGGTGACAACAGAGAGCAAAACCTCCAGTACAAACAAACACCAAGAACAGGTGAATTTTTTGATGTGAAGTTCCAGATACAACACCAGAACACAGCAAGTTGCTGGGGAACTAATCAGTGGCACTGGACTGTGACTCCAAGGAACATTCAGCCAGAATAGAAAGTGAAAATCTGCAACAGAAAACTGGGAGCTATTTCACGAGCTATCGGGAGATCTCTAGGGCACCACAGGGGCTGACCCCCAGTGCAGCCTTCGCTCCCGTCCTGGTTTCGGCAGGAGCTCCATTGCCACAGCACGAGGCAGCACTTGCCGTGTTAATTATAAGTCATGGAAAAGAACAAAAATAATCAACGTGATAAAATCCCAGGCACATACGTAACTATCGCTCTAAGTACGAGCCAAGAGGAAAAAAGCAGAGGGGACAACAGTAACGCTGCAGACTGCTACACGAAGTGAGACTGGCAGATCACCTGCTCAACTTTTCGCCTCGTGCGGATGTCAGCGTTAAACTCCTTGGAGAAACCTACAGAAATCCCCACCCCCCAACCCCCCAAAATGAGAAAATACACGAAACCCTGCTACAGGGGTGTTCTGCGGGTGGGCAGGGAAGCGCTGTGCTGGATTCCCAGCGAACGAACCAACTGCTAATCTCAGCGATCTCTTGGCACAGGGGACAGCTGCTGGCAGGGAGCTATGCAGGTCAGTCACCCAGGGTGCAAAAAACCCGACTTGTATCAAAGTGAGGGCAGCTCACATCGCAAACATTTCTGCCTGGCATCCCCACCTCTCGCTCACCGTTCCACGTACATGGGCAGCATGAAGAACCAACGCAGCCATACAACACCACGCTGCGTTCTTCCCACTCTAGCTAGCTGCAGTGCAAGCACCACAAAACAGAGGGAATTCCCAGGAAATAATCAGAACTACATGCACTGCTTTACCTGCTTCTTTTCAGAGAAAAGATTTCTTCCCCTGATTTCCAGATTATAAATCCAAGCCCGTCCACCTACCGGCACCACCCTTTTTCTTATCCCAGAGCGAGATGGAACAAGCATGCATATGAAAGCAATTCTTACTGTTACGGTGCACAACTGACACTGAAGTGCTGCACACATCGTATGCAACGAGCACAGCGACTAAACAGGATTCCACGGAACTCTTCAGACACACAGGAATGAACGTTTCTACAATATACACATTAACGCCTCCACGTGCACCAAGAAAACTTGGCTTTGGGTCACCAAGAAGCCGGCTCACCTGAAGCCTGGCTGTCTTTCATTAAGTTGCGTTGTTAAAGCTTAAAACTGAACCCACAGAGATACAGCTATCTGTTTTTTGGCATACTGCAAGACAGTAGCACCAAATCAGGCTGCACACTGACACGGGAACTCCCCTGGCTGTAGCTTTGGGCATCGGGAGCTCTCCTCACCTCAGTGCAGCCGAAGGAAGCACCACAGGGGCAGTCCTCCTGCGGTTTTCAAGTACAGGCACTGCACTGCTACATCAAGAGAACGTGAATTCACGGGGCTCTCAGCCTGCAGCTCCCGCAGCAGCTGCGCTGCCGAATCTGTTTGCGATCTGTGAAAAAGCCATGAGGAAGTACGAGGCACAAACCCAGCTCCGACGGACTGCTGAAGCCGCTCCTCTCCCCTTCCTTCCAGCTCCACCTGCTGCAGGGACGCACACAAACTCGTACCGGTTAGGGACACCCTCTGCTCCGGCCCACGTTGGGATTTGTCATTGCTGGGACCAGCAGCGTTCTACAGCTGCAGAAGGCCGCAGGGTACGCAGCAAACACTGCCAGATGCCCTCCTGGCAGCACAGAACTCGGCGAGCTCTCTGCAGAACTGCGGTGAAAGGGCACCTGAAGAATGCTGGGCTTGCTGCTGCCCGACCCCAGCGCATTTTTCACAATCTGCGAGCAGAGTTCAGACCGGGACCAGCCCAAGGAGGCAGCCAGCTCGCCGCATGTCCTGCCAAACGATCGCTGCCAGCGATGCTCAGAGCAACAATGACATCCACCGGTAATCTCCCTTCTGCTGCAATCGAAGTTTCTGTAATTCTACGTTTAGTATTAATCCCTCCTGTATCCTGCAGCATGCTACATCAGAACGCTTTGTAACAGTTAAAAAAAAAAGATACACTTAGGTATGAAAGCTACTGTGTGTCTAAGAAAGTAGCAATTAGACCTACCTGGCTCCACAAGGAACAACCTCTCCCTGGACACTTCAGGGGAGGAGCCAGCTGCTTGAACACTGCTCCACGACTGTCAGCTAGCAGCGTCCTAGCCTTCCTTCTGGATCTAATGGGCAAGGAGACAGCTGCAAACTCCGACTACCATGAAACTTCGCGATGCTCACGGCACACGCCGCTGTCATCCTTTCATTCCTGCTGCCTTCTCTGAGGCCAGACATTTGATTCAGCCGCCTAACGGGAAAGATATTCTCAGAACGCGCACGGACCGACCCCAGTGGCACAAACTTTGCTACGGTAAGGTAAGGCACTATTTTTACCAGAAAGATTAAAGGCAGCTAAAATTCACCCCGACAAAAGGAGTCGCTTAACCCCACCGCATCAAAGCGGTGCAATTCAAACAAGCACGAGCCGTTGTATGCCGCTGAGCGCTCAGGCCTGCCACCAGACCCTACAGCACCGCGCCGCTACGCTCGGTTACGAGCATTTGCAGGCTCGGGGCCTTATTATCTAGCATCAAAACTACACGCTGGGCCTAACACGGTGCCTTGCAAAGCACGTCCCCCCCCACGAGAGCTGCAGCAGCCAGCAGTCTGGGTTCACGGCTGCGGCTACGACAGTTACCCACGCCGAACGTGCTGCTCGGCCTGCGCACGAGCCCCCAGCCCACCCACCCAGGCACCCCCCTGCTCACAAAGGCAACTTTCCAGCTTGCAGTGTAACTTTTTCTCTTAAGCCTCAGTGCCACAGCAGCCTGTCTGAGGTTCACCAGTAGATATTTGACAGCAGTCACCACTCAAACTTCCAGCATTGCTGATTCAATGTACAGAAACACGCAGCAGCCTTACAACCTGCAGTGCTGGTTGTGAGGATTGAATCTAACGAAAAAAAATGGGAAAAAGCGCTTCAAAGTGCACAAACGCTACCCGCGCCCCGCGTCTCTGCCTGGGGACACGACACAACACTATGGACACAACCCCACTTCTCCAGGCCACAGCCCGGGGTTTTCCATCCCTGGCGGCCACAGGCCCCCTGAGCTGCGCACAGCTTCGTGCAGACGCTGGGTTTACATATCCAGTGTGCACAGGGCTCCGAGACGCATTGCAACTTGCAGAACAGGACGTAATTATGAGTGAAGCATTCCAGAGCAGACCAAGTGAACTCCGAAGAAAAAAAAAAAAAAAAAAGACACTGCTCAAACACCCTTCCCCGGCTACCAGTACGCGTGAAGCGTCCATCTGAGGAATTTAGGGAAAACTGTGCTGTACCCGAGTTACCGCGGTGCATTTCGGAGCAACTTACACGTACCGGCCTTCCGAACAGCATTCTGTCACCTCCACAAAAGGGATTAAGGCAGCTCAACCACAAGACCTCACCTAGGTATTTTCCACCTATTCTTACTGTTAACACTACTGCTTTTTGGCATGTTTCGTTTACCGGTGGAGTTGAAAAAGATTCCACTAATCAAAAAAGAAAAAGGACTGAAGTATCTACAAGCTGTTGCCAAATGCAGACTAAGCAAACTAGAAAAAAAAAAAAAAAACACACAGGATTTATCAGCTCAATTACAGTAATAATTTGTCCAGCCTATAAAAGCACAGCAGGCACAGCACGATTAAACTTCTCGCCGTCCCTTCTACGAGGCTCAGGAAGCTCCGAAGGCAGGGACGCGAGTCCGGCACACCGCGCGCCCCGAGTAACACAGCTGGGACACTCCGAGACTTGAGCACGCGCACACGTGTGCGATCCCAACGCTGCAAATTACACACGGGGACGCGGTTTTACATCTGTAAACCTACTAGGATTTAAAAAGACAAAAAAA
>VXAV01003552.1:174505-185327 GCA_013399715.1 Alectura lathami
CTGCCCACGCAGCGAAGCCTCTGTAGCAGCCCCCGCGGCCCTCACGCCGCAGGGCTCGGGGATGCACCACGCTCGCCGCCCCGGCCGGTGGCCCTGGCAGCCTGCAGCAGGCCGCTGTGGCCCTGCTGAGGGGCTTCTCCCGGCCTCCTGCAAGCCCGGCGTCCCCTGGCCCCTCAAGGATGCCCATTCCTGCCCCTCTGGCGGGCACAGCCACGCGTGAGGGCTGCGCTCAGGCACCAGGGCCATGGCGCCAGGCAGCCGCTGAGGCTCCTGGCTGTAAAAACGGCTGCACTCTGTCTAGACAGACTTCTCCGGCCGAAACAGGTTTATAGGACTGGGGCTCATGCGCTCCAGGATTTCCATACTGGTTCCCAACCTGAGGAGCAGGTCGTATAACCCCCGGTGACGTGCCCTGCCGAGGTAGCAGCAGAGCGCCTTGTACCCAGACAAGTTGCCTGGGGCTGTTTTCGTCACCAGTACATCGGTGTGCCCCCAAAGGCCAGGCACATCTGGAGGACAGACTGAAGAAGGGCGCGGACACGTGCTGAGGATGCTGATGGGGTCCCTAGGCTGAGGTGGATCACGCAGCATCTTTGTATCGGTTTAGAGGAGAACTATAATGACACCTCCTTCTGCAAAGGGCAAGTCTGCCTCTTGTTTACTGCTGAACTCCTGTTCATTACATTCACTTGTACATTTACATGCATTTCATTACATCTACTTGCAAATTCTGTATTTATTTACATGGTGCCTGTCCATGCTGTGGTCTGACTGTAATCATGCCAGAGGTCTCCTGCAGGCCCCTGCTTCTATCCCTCACCAGTCACACGGGCAGCGCGCTCCAGCTGCCTGCCTTACAGACATTTCCCTCAAAAGCAGAGCGTTCCCACGTGCCTTAGGGCGGGTCAGCACGGGACGGGGCTCACAGCGGCTGCAGAGGTGAGAGCTCAGGTTCTGAACTGGGAACCGCGCCAGGGGCTCCAGTCCTTTGGGTGGAAATCTCCAGGTCAGCCAGGGGAGGCACTCGCCACCCGAACGCTGCTGCTGGTGGGCATGGTCTGCACTAGCACCACAGGACGCTGGCTGTTGGCTTCAGGTCTCAGCTGCTGCCCTGGACGTTTCAAGCCCAGCAGCAGAGAACATCTGCGTGTCCGTCATCTTAGAAATGAGGGCAACACAATGCCTGCAGCTCTGGTGTAAAGTCAGGACGGGGATGTGCTGGGGACAGAACGTGAGTGGACCCACAGCTGTTCTCCAGGAAGGAGTTTGTGCTGCCTGGCCATGGACTACGTGCTGATGTTACGCCAATACTGCAGTTCTGGCAGCACAGCTACCGCGCACGAGGCGCAGATGCTGCCATCACCACCACCACAACTGGGAGAGCATCTCGTGTACCACACGCCAACGCTCCCGGCTCAGTGCTGGGAACGGGGACCAGATGGAAGCAGAGGGCCACGAGCCCTCTCCCATCAGCTGGGAGAGCTCCTCCACCTCTACAGCAAGAGCCAGGCCAGAGCAGACTTGCCACGTAGGTATAGTCAGAGGGGAGCTGTGAGTCCTGGGGAGTGGGAGTGGAAGGAGCTGCTTTGGAGGGAGGGAATCCCACACCTCAGGGCAGGAGAGGAGGAGGAGGATCATAGCGCTACTGCCTTGCAGCTTGTCCATGTCGAGGTCCCCTTAGGGTGGCCCCAGCTGCCTCCTGCCGTGGGATCAGAACAGCGCGGCGTTCGTGTCAGCAGGGAGGGGAAGTTCTTCACCCTCATCCACCACCCCCAGGAACGGGGCTACGAGTGCCTGCCCCAAGGGCTGCCCAGATCGCACCGCAGCACTCAGGGTACCACAGCCACCTGTGGTAATGCCACGCACAGAGTGAGCTCAAAGGGAATAGGAGGACTTTGTGGGAAGAAAGGTACCGCACAGCAGGAGAATGAGCCCTGGCACTGCAAACCCACACCCCGTATTGCCAGCCTCGGCTCCCAGCTCCCCGCTCCCCCAGCTGGGAACGAAGTGCTTGCATGGATTGCTGAGGACTTCACAGGCGGTGCTCAGGAGCCACCGCGACACAGGTGCCTAATGGAAAACCCCTTTATTCAGGGCCTAGTTCCAACAGAAATTGCATAATAAAATCTGCACTGCTGCAGCCCATTTCCAGACATCCTGTCTCCAAAACTAAGCTGCGTAAAGACACAGTTCCTGAGATCCTATCTTCTTTCCCCAGCCAAAACAGGGAAGTATCATTTCTATAGCATGCGACCTCAGATCCTTACAGCCAAACAATTAACCATGCTTGAATAACTTGTGAGGAGCTCTGCTCTGCAACTTGTAACTGCCGTGGCATCATCAGAACTGTTCTCGCAGGGAATAAGAGTCCGTTTCTACTGGCAACGTCGTGTCTCAGCATTTGGTCGCTTTACCGGCCATGTTTGCTGCCAGACGACACTGTCCCAGGCCAAAAGACAAGCCCAGCATCGGTTATCTCCTCTCTTCCCAGCTGCTGAAGAAGACGCTGCCTATCCTTCCCCAAGTACATCTGTCTGGTTAGACACAGCCTGCACTCATGGGATTGCGGAGCGACTTTATGTGACATAACTGTTTTTTCTGGCTTCTGATTGTCATCGTATGTGTGAATTCTTGTTGTGTTCAGGAAGTGGTGGTAACCCCTGGGACCGCAAGCATAGTGCTGTTTGGTGTTTAGCGATATGGCTGTGCACTTCTGCAAACCCTGAGTCAGGCTCCGCGGCCCAAGGAGTGAACGGCCCAGGCAATCTGCTTCCTTCCTTGTCTGTAAGAGAAAATACCTACAGGTGGCTCGCCGTGCCTCGGAGGTGCCACCCAGCAATACGATGCTGTCAGGGATCACCCAGACCTGATTCTACTTTCCTTGTCCATCACCTGAAAGCAATTCCCCACCCACGTGTTGAACAGGGTCTAGTGGGGATGGGGTGTAAACACGGGCGTCACTGCGAACTGCCCCAAACCCTGCGCCTCATCCTTCCAGACCGCCGCTTCCCCTGGCGTAGCTCTGAGCAGAGGAGCCATCCCTTTCACAGGTGAGGCTCTCACTGGAGTGACATCAGCAGTTCAGGAAAAACATGCAGCTTTCTGTCGCCAGCATAACCAAGTCTCTCCCTCTGAGCCGGCCTTGCTTCTTGCGTCCCAGATGTGAAGCCCTTTTGCTGGCGTTGGCCTGTCATTTTGCCATGCCTGACAAACTGTTATGAAAAATCTGTATAAATCTGTCTTTATGTTCTTATCCTGGGTTGTTGCTCTAGAAATCACGGTTTGCACTTTGTCTGAGAGACAATAGTCCATTTTCTTTTTACAAAATAAATTACTTTTAAGTCAAATGGCAGTGAAGAATGCCTGTCTTTGGGCTCTGCTGCAGTACAGTTTTGTCTACCTGCCACCAGCTGTCACCCAGCTTCACAGTCAGCTTGAAATCATATTTCTATCCATAAAGTAGTAATCTGCGTAATCTCAGCAAGTTCCATGTCTGCCAGCTTCCTCTTAGCAGTTGCAATTAGTGGTTTATGTGTGGCTTCAGCCAACACAGGCCAAAGTAAAGACACAAAACTTTTTTTCTTTTTTTTTTTTTTTTTTTTTTTTTTTTTTNTTTTTTGTTCCAGATCCCTTCCCTGAGCACAAGGAAAGGCGGGGTGCCCCCAGGTACACTTGGCCATTCAAGATGGATCCTTCTGGAGGCTCTCGCCTCCCTGCGGTCTGCCGTGTCCCTCTGTCAAGCTCCTCCCCATGACACAGGCGGTAGAAGGGGACATCTGCAAGCTCTTCGGTGCTGCCGGTCACAGCCTGGCGTGCCAGCTCAACCCCACGTTAACGGCAGTCCACGTGAACGGGCTGAGCTGTGAGCTCTGGTGGCTACACCGCTCACACTCCCAACTAGGGTCACTGCGGTCTCCATCTCTTGCCTGAACGTGTATCTCCACGAAAGACCTCATCCCTCCCACCACCGCTGGTGCCTCGGCCCGTTCCCGTGTTCACTCCACAGCTCTTGGCACAGCAACACGTTGGCGTCTCCGTGAGCCTCTGCCCCAGGGTGGGGGACTGGGTGCTTGCCTGCCCCTCAAAAGATGCCTTTGGATTCTTCCTTGCCTGTTGCTGCCCTCTGCCCTTTCCGTGAGGGCTTTTACAGAGACAAGGTCAAGGGCCCAGCACATTTCACCCCACAAGTATTGCTCCGTTTCACCAAACGCAGTCCCAGCCTGGATTAACCTGCTTGGATAGACTGCGTATTTCTTTTGTGGAAGTCAGTGCGTTACTGGAAATCTCATAGTTCAGCTGCTTGCTCTCTGCTTAAAGCTTTCTTTTTGCACTGGTAGCAGTACTCACAGCGATGCCGTGACTTCCACCTAAGCGTCCAAGACGGCATTTCCTTGTGTTCTGGCTGACGGTCCTTGTCTCTTGCTGCAGAAAATGCGGTGGCCCCCACAGCCTTCCAAGCAAGGCCCTGGCTCGGTCTCTCCTGTCGCTGGGAGAAGGGCCCCCAGCAGCGACCAGGAAGCCTTTCTGGGCTAGGTCTTTGGAAAACTGTCCTGCTGAACCTGTTCCAATTTGTATAAAATTCTTCAATATTCATCAGGGCAGGGAGCCCATTGAGCTGGGTCAACAAGGAGAATACATTATCCGCCTGTTTGTTCCTCCAGTCTCGCTCTTCCTCTGGCACAAGGTTCCTTCCCTGTCTTAGACGAAAAAAAAAAAAAAAGCAACTTCCACAGGAGAGGGGAGGTCGGTGCAGCCTGGTTTGAAGGGGGCGAGCCACGCTTGTGGCCCATCCCCATGCTGCCTGCAGAGCACCCCACTGAGCCGGGCTGTGGGTGCCCGGTCCCCACGACCATGTTGGCCTCGGGGCGGGTGGGGGCACACGGTGGCCTCCCGTGGGCCCTCCTGCGCAGGAGCTGAGGCTCAGGAGACCTGGGGCCTAACCCTACGGGGGGCAGCTGGTGAGCAGGGGAGACACCTGCCCTGGTCTGGGTTAGGAACTGGATTTCCTGGGGGAAATGAGGCTGAACTCTGGTCTCCTTCTCAGCATTTTTTGGGGCTGGAAGTGACGCTTTTTTCACCTCTTTCTAGCCAATAACACAGTTGCAGAAAACTCTGCTTTTCTGCAGGCAGACAGCTCTCGCGTATTCAGGTATCCAATGAGTACCCAGAAAACCACCGAGGTTTCAGCTTTTGGAATTTGGGAAGCACTGAAGCATTCTGATCTATTAATTGATAAAGAATTCATCTCCATGCTGCATGAACAAAGTTTTAAAAGCGGCTTTCAGGTCTCAAAGTGGGAAAACAAAAGGAGTGAGAAATGACAAATTAACCAAACTGTATCATTTCACCAGCTCTCTCCTCCCTGAATTTTTCACTTCAGTTTGATCCAAACCAAAGTCACTGTTGTTTTTTTTTTTTTTTTTTTTTTTTTTCTAGATATGGCAACAACCAGTTCAAATCATCCACTGCTTCTCCAACCCCGTGGTTCTCTCCGAGAGCTTCTCGGGTAAGGTCTGGCTCTGGTGCATCCCACACGGATGCATCTCCTTTCCCTCTGGTCGACCTGGCACCTGGAGTCTCCTGGGCGCTCCCTGTGGGTGTGGCAGAGCCAAACCCAAGCCCCTTCTGCCGACGTAGCCCAGAGTTTCTCCCAAACACAGCATCAGGGCTTCAGCTGTAAAACCTTTCCAGCAGTTTCATCTTTTGCACCGCGTGTTTGCACAGTGCCCAAATAAGGGGCTCAGGCAAAAATAGAAATAATTGTTGTCATTACTGCTTCTAGTCAGATTAAGGGGAACAGAGCAGGGCAGCAAAGCTAACTGCGGTGGTGGTGACAACTGGCACGGGAAAATCTGGGGTAATTTCCACTGGAAAACCTGCATGAGAGCAACTCTGACAAGGTTCTCCACACTGTTGCTTTCAAGGTTATAAAAAAAAACGGTCACCCTCTGAGCTGTGATGTCCCATTCTGTGACATTAATGGCAGGACAATTTAAAGCCAAAGGAATCTCTTGGCACAATATGTAATTTGCCTGGGGAAATTAGTTTCGAAAAGGATCACAAAGTTAAACACTATCGCTGGGCTTAAAATGAAGGTGAATAATTTTATAGCCAAAATAATATTTTTCTATGATAAATCACATAGGAGGCAAGAGTAATAAAATGCTGCGCTCCAGGGTATAAAACAATCCCCGTAAAGGTCAGGAAGCACGTTCAGTGCGCACGCACATCACCGCACATTAGTCCAGATGCACTTTAATTTGTTTGGATTTTGTGTCCTTGATTGGACACAGCACTTCTCTCCTGAAACTCCTCCAGGCCAAACACCTTGTCAGCTGGACGGGCAGCGCAGCCTCCAGCAGACCCCTCCTGCCACCGCCGCATCCCCCGACGCGTGAGGCCGGGTCACTCCCGCTACGCGCAGGACTCGATGCGCTGTAAGCCTCGGTGGCATCTCGCCCTCCGATCTGTGACTCTGCGACGCTGCTGTTACGACGCTGCCTCTCGTGACAGCAGGATTAGCTTTCCACACCAACTCGCTCACCTTGTGCGTGCTGCTCGCGTCCTGCACCGCTGAGCTCAACGGGCTGGCCGTCGGGGCACGCAGCCGTGTGTTTCTGTTTCCTCAGAACAACAGCAGATTAGGCATTAAGAAGAGAACCTCCCTTTTTTCCTGGTTTTCCTCCCATCCCACGCCAGCCACCCTAGCCTGGAGCACAGCAGGGAGCCGGAACGGCCAAGCAGCCGGCCTGGCCCCTCCACCAGGTCAGCTCCACTCCCCGTGGCCTGAGCCCACGTCCCCCTGCTTATTTGAAGCTTCCCAGCTGCCTTCCAGGCTCTGCCATCCAAGAAGGCACTTGGTGCTCATTTAGGGCCATTTCCCAGGCTGGTTTGAATTTGAGAGCTCTGGAATACACTTGTGAAATAAAAAAAGACCCAACATTTTTACGACGGCTCTCAGTGACGCGCATGGCATCCCAAAGTGCTTGGGAGCAATTTGCTCATGAGCTTTGTAAAATTACCCTCTAGGAGAGAGCAAATAGGGAAGAATTCAAGCTAGGAAAGCCAATTTACATTGCCGAAGCACTAAGGCAGGGCACAGCTCTTACCTCCAATCCACAGTACACAAGCAGCTGAGGGGTCGTCTGCACACGTACGGCGGGCGCACGCAGTGCCCTCACCCAGGTCATCAATAAAGCTGTCAAACAGGGCTGGCCCCAGCACTGAGCCCCGGCGAACACCGCTCGTGACCGGTCGCCAGCTGGATTCAGCTCCACTCACCACCACTCTCTAGTTACGAGTTTGTACCATTGGCTAGCTGTGCCCAAAGCACCACAACCGCTCCTGGCTTCGTGTTTCCTTGGAGCCCACCCGGAACCCTTCGATGATCTCTTGTTTCGTGTGCTGCAGGCCACTGCACTGCCCTCAAGCACCGAGCTCCTTTCGGCACAGCCGAAAGCCCGGGCAGCCTGGGGACAGCAATGGAGCTGGGACCGGGGTGGGAACCCCGAGCACCCCCAGCTCTGGGGCAGGGTGCGGCACCTGCTCCCCCCACCTCTGGAAGCAATCTGGGGGCACCGCACTCAGCTGCAGCAGAGCCGCTGCTTTCCCTGGTTCTATCTCCGGTCAGGGGCTGGGTTCTAGCAGCCTGATGTCACCGCACACCCATGTCCCTTATATTCTCCGACTTTTTAACGTTCAGGAGGACACATATTTTATTTTTCAAGCTTTCCTTTGCAGCTGCAAGGACTAGATACTTTTCTAGTGCCGGCAGCTGCGCATCTCATGCATTTGCGTGGCTGCAACCAGTGACTTCACAAACTTCAGCTAAATCACTGCCCAGGATTTATCGAAGCCTCACGAGGCTGATGTACATAAGAGCTGTTGTCACACAGCACAGAACATACGAGCCCTAAAGTACCTAAAATTGTCTTGTGTTATCTTTTGAAAATATGTCTCCACCCTCCATTCAGAATGACAACTTTTGGCAACAACAGGAAAACAGAAATGACAGATGGTAACAAAATCTGGTACACAAACATGACAGTAGGCAATATAATGAACATTGCACCCACTCCTTCATTTATGCTAATCACCGCTTTTGAGCAACCTGAATTGTTATGCCAGACAGCACTGGATCTGAAGCATGGCATATCAGATCTCCAAGGGGCACCAACCCGAAACCAGAATAAAGCCCCCGCTGGGCCGCGCACCGCGAATGAAATCGCAGCATCGCTGAGATACAGCCTGCTCTGACGTGACGTCCGCTGAAAAATCCCCGTTCCTAAAAGCACATCAGCCCCCCTGCAAAAACAGAACCAACTCCTGCCCTGAAAAACACCGCATCTGCAAAACACAGGTAGCCCAATTTGCCTGTTACCAGAATCTTCACCAAATTCAGATGAACCAGCAAAAATTTGCAAGCAGATGTGAGAATTTGCATTCTTGCAGTAAACGCACATTGTGCTATGAAAACATATCTTTATGGCAACAAAATTTTTATTTTAAAACTTCCCAGGCAAAGGTCTCTGATAGGAATTCGGTCCCCACGGGAAAACGCTTACACTTCCATTTGAAGCGCACTTATCTCATGCTGCCATTCTGGGTGGAAGGTGCTATGTCACCCACAAAACTCCTTTTATTTCCTATAAAAATGTAAATCAGCCCCTTTTTTTTTCCCAGCAGCCTTATGTAACGAACAGTATCACTGCCCAATTACTCTGAAGACATGCTGTCAGCCTCTGTTCTACCCCGAGGTCTGCACAACTGAGACCATTCCTCCCTTTCCTCCCCTGGTATTTCAGTTCTTGCTCCCATACCTGCTGACACAAAAGTCTGCTGACATTCCCGGGGTGGGCTTAGGACCTAAAACCATCTAGGACCTAAAACCATCTCAGAGGCACCTCAGAGGGCAACAGCAACACGCTCTTATTCTCCCAAGGGAATACTTTTCCCACAACAAATCGTCAGTGTTTTCATGGAAAAGAGGCGACCTTGAGCGACTGCCCTCAACGCTAGCTGAGGTGTGGAACTGTATAAAACTGAATATATTTGTAATTATAAATTACAATTATAAAATTGTAATTATAAATCCTTAAGAAGATTTTTCCAGACACTTCCCTCTATAAGATCCGATTTTCATTTGCTTACCACACTGTCAAACATTACCTCTGTTAGCTGAAATGCTCTCCTCTGAGGCTAGAATCACAGCAAAAACTTGCAAGAGAAAATTAAATTTCAGCCAAAACATTTCAGTTCTTTAGAAGGAAAAAAAAAATCACTATATGCTCCTGGTAGATTTCCTGAAACCACTTCTGCAGGCCTCTGCTCTGCCCAGGAGCAGGGGCTGGAGAGAATCCTCGTGTCAGTGGTACGTCTCCCTTCGGTCCCGGGGAGCACGAGCACCTCCTGCCTTGGCTGAAGAAGCGCAGCCTGTTCAGGGGTTCCCTGGTGGAAGCCACTCCATTTCTCTGGCCATTCTCGCTGTCCGTACCTACTTCTTCCAGCTCTTCTATGCAAGTGAATACATCTGCTTCTGAAGGGGAATTCAGCAGCAAGCAGCGGTCAAACCCAAGCCCACCACGGAGGGAGGCATGCCAGAGCAGGGCTTTGTGTTCTGCTCTCTGCTTCAGCCTCCGTCGTTCCTAAACACAGTGCCCCAGCCCAGCTCGCAGCCTCGGCAGTGCTGCTGCTGGGCCAGCACCCACCAGGAGGGCTGGGGCCCTCCGCAGCTCCACGCGGCCTCTGCGGGGCCAGCAGGGTGCAGCCCTCTCTCGGCAGCGCTGCTGCTCGCTTTAAGCCATCCTTCTGCTGAGAGGAGGCTGTGCTGGCCTCGCAGCGCTCCTCCTCAGCCGCTTGGTGCCTGTGGCCCGCGCGCTGTCTCCACCGATGGCAAGAGTGCGTTGCAGACGTCACCTTCTCTGATCCCTTCTCAGATCAACGGCCCTTTGGAAACATCCGCCCATGAAATGATAGAATTGACAAGGTTGGAAAAGTCCCTCAGGATCACCAAGTCCAACTCTCAGCCTGGCCCACTGCGTGCCATCACTGACCTGCGTCCCCTAGAGCCGCGTCTGCGTCTCTTACAGGCAGGGGCTCCGCCACTGCCCTGGGCAGCCTGTTCCGTGCCTCGCCACCCTTTCTGTGAAGAAATTCTTCAGAAATCCAGCCTAAACCTCCCCTGGTGCAGCCTGAGGCTGTCTCCTCGCGTCCTGTCCCTCGTCACCTGAGCGAGGAGCGGCACCTCCTCGCTGCGGCCTCCCGTCAGGTGGCTGTGAGCCACGAGGCCTCCGCTCAGCCTCCTCCAGACCGAGCGGCCCCTCCTCCTCACCCGTCACGTTTTTCAGTCCCCTCACCACCCTCCTTGCTCTCCTCCGCACACGCTGAGCAACTCAATGTCCTTCTTGCAGCGAGGAACCCAAAGCTGAGCACAGGATTTGAGGTGCAGGCTCACCAGTGCCACGTACAAGGGACAGTCACCCCCCAGCCCTGTGCAGGCCGCGGCCTCTCGTCCCTCTCCTGCAAACCACATCAGCACAGACAACCCGACACCAGGACCGCGGCACGGAAGCTGAGGCCCAGCGCCCCACAGGTACATCTGCCACGAGTTAAAGACGCGCAAACCCTCAGGTTTTGGGCGTTTTAGGACTTCCTCACGCGGCTGCAGGGCTGGGCCTGGCCGCGGCCCTGTGGTTGCTGTGCTCGGCCGCGGCCCTGCTGTGCCCCCAGCTCGGGCTCTGCCCGCTCGCTGGACGTGCTCAAAGTTCACCGTGCTATAAATACCCGGCGCACGGCTTGCCAGGCTGCCTGGGCTGGGGGGGGG
>VXAV01003552.1:185337-229634 GCA_013399715.1 Alectura lathami
GCTGCCGGGGTGGGGGGGGGGGGGTTAGCGTTAGCGGCTGCTAAAACGGGGTTTAATTGCAATTAACCTTTCGGGTGCATGGCTCCCTGTATGCAGTTTGAAGACAGAGGAATCCTCTGATTCCAAGATGTTTCTGAGGCCAGAAGAGCACAGCAAACTCCTACTTTGGGCTGTTTCCTGCTGGAAGCCTCCCAGGGCTCGTTCCGCCCCACGGCATCAGAGATGTGCAGGCTTTGGCCCTGCTCTGGTGGCAGCGGCCGCTGCGCGGGCTGGGGGCTCCTCCAGCGCTGGGGGCACGGTGCGGCGGGGTCGGGGCCTGCCCCGCAGGATGGGGACACAGCACCCCGCAGGACGGGGACCCAGCACCCTGCAGGACGGCGACACAGCACCCTGCAGGGCATCGCCTCGCACCGCGCAGCCCCACGCATGGCCCAGCACCCTGTGGCCCCACCCAGGCCCTCATGGCCCCCACAAGGCCCCGCGCTGCCCAGCCCGCACCCTGGAGGGCACCAGAAGCGCATCCACGTAGCACAAGGCCCGGAGCCCAGGGCAGGGACAGTGCCTGTGCTGGGCAGAGCACCGTGGGCTGGGGGTTCCCACCGAGGCCGGGCACCATTCGGTGCACCCATGGGCCGGGGCAAGCTGCGCTCAGGTCCTTGTCCCCAAAGGTGCAGAGGCCCAGCGAGGTCAGGGTTGGGACCTGCATGAGGACAGCCTCAGCATCCAGCAGGCCATGGCGCTGAAAAAGTCCGATATCCGCCTTCAGAACTTCACCTTTTGTGTACCTTTGGACCAAGCGACAACATCTTCACCACCTGACTCTCCTCAGCTCCCTCTGCTGAACGCATCCGTGAAGCTGCCGGCTGCAGCACCAATTCCTGGTGCTTGCTTGGCAAGGTTTTGGGGTTTTTGGGTCATCGTTGGTGCTGGCAGGGTGCTGTGCCCTGGCCATGCCCATCCTCTGGCTCCCTGGGGTGGCACTAGGGGGAGATAAAGGCCGGGACATGCAGGTCCTGCTGGCACCTTGTCCCTGTGTCCCCAGGGCCACCCTGCCTGAGCTGCAGCCCTCTGTGGGCTGCAGTCTCCCTGCTCGAGGGGTCTGTCCCAGCGCTTTGGGAGCAGTGCACGGGGCTTCCAGGCCTTTATGCCCTCTTTCTGCATGTGTCCTGCTGGAGATAGCACAGGGTCCCCAAAAACACCCCCAAGAGAAGGAAAACAATGCATGGTGCACAAAGCATGGCCCAGCAGGTAAAAAAAAAAGTGAAACTTTTCTCTTTTCCAGGAGCGGGTTCAGAGCCCAGCTGGCACGCAGCCTCACCCAACATGAGGTGCAGATCTATAACCACACAGCTTGCCAGTAATGCCTTGCACATCGCCCACCATGCTGCCAACCACAGTTGCCCTTGCACCTTGACCCACCACGCACATCTCCGAGCTCCCCCCAAAAGCCCTGCAGAGCCTCTGTCCCCAGATCCACCACCCGGCCCCAAAATCACGCAGCCACTTCTCTGTGCTGAGGCACTGGAGGTTTCGCTGCATCCCCTGCGGTCAGGTGCTGAGCACCCAGCAACGGGTGCGGAACCCCTAAGCACGCTGCATTGTCATTGCGGGCTAATGTTTAAAAGTTTCCAGAGCTCCGGCTAACACCAGTTCTTCCACAGCCTCTCTTAAACTGAGTGTCTGGCCGCGCTGGGGAGCTGGGGTGGGCGGTAATTCGATAGGGATGTTGGCGCTGGCCCAGCGAGGCTGGATGCAAACAGGGAGCCCGACAGCCGGCTCCCAGGATGGGTGTTATCCGAACCCCCGCGGGAACAAGGTGTCTCTACCCTGATGTGAGCTGGCAAGAGCGAGAGAAGTGAAGGAGCTCTTCCGTCAGCACTTTGCTATGCGTTGTGGCTCCCCGGCCACGCGCACTCACCACTGCAGCGACGCTGTGCTGTCCCCAGGCTGCAGCACGCCGGCTCCTCGCAGCCTGCTAGGGCGAGCGCTAAAGGTTTTGCTCCCATGCCCCTGCCCGCAGCATTGCTTTTTGCACCAGCAGGAGCCCAAGGATCCGCCGCTGAGACAGAGGGTTGGCTCCCCTCGCCGCCGTGGACTGGAGCACTGCCACAGCAGTGCCTTTGAAAAGAGCTTTCTGCTGAAAGCAAAGTAGATCACTGAGGTGTTAAAGCTTTGGGTTTCCCTTGCGCACCCTGGTCTGGGGGCTGCTCCAACGCTGCCCCGTGCCGGGCTGTTTGCTGGCTGGTGTATGAGCAGGGCACCCACGGGTTCTGCTGGGCCTTGCAGCTCTCCTGCGCCACGCACAGCCCCAAGCACAGGAGTGAAGCTCAGTGCAGCAAAACCCACCTCTGGCTGCAGTCTGCCCTAAACCCACCTTGTCGAGTGGTGCCTCAGCTCGGGACCAGTCCTGCAGCGTGGAGCCACGAGACCGGGCCTCGACCTGCACCCCGCCCTGTGGCAGCAACGCCCGAAGGCGAAGCTCCGGGCTCCAGCTCTGCCCTCCCAGCCCCGACCTCTTGCACCCCGAGAGCTGCTGAGCGGGGCACTCCTGCCAGCGTTGCTCCAGTTCTGACACGTCACCGACGTCTCTGCGTTGCTCTTTTTTTGCTTTCAGCACGTCACTCCGCAGGTAACGCCACACACAGCCTGGCTCTCGCCAAGGGCTCCTGCTCGTAGCCGCCTCGTGCCAAGATGAACGTGGCTGCTTGTCTTAGAGCCTCGAGTACAAAGCATATGCAGGACAGATGGATATGAGGTTTATAAGATAATTAAGAATGTTAATGAAGTTCATTTGCATCAAGCTCTTAAATTCCCATAAACTCGGCAAAGCCGTGAAATGAGAATTGCTGCTCGACACCACAAAGAAACAAAATTTAGTTACCAAACGCAAAACAATGATTAAGAAGCGAGAACAAAAGCCCGCTGTGTTCCCAGGCCGCCCGGCCCCAGGGCCGAGTGCATCCTTGGCAGGACCCCGCGCCCAGCGACGCAGCATTCCAGTGGCAACGTCAACTGAACGCAAACTGCTGATGGGCTTTGGCTGGGCTGAGACGTTACAAAACCAGGGAGAGCAGGGGAAAAACACTGCCTCAGAGGACGAGTTGGCCCCAGAGATGGAAGAAAAGCTTCTCCAGCCTTGTGCAAATGGAAACCAGTCCCCGGTGCATCGGGGCTGGTGGTGGCCGGCAGCGTCCCCACTCACGGTGCTGAGCCCATGGCTGGTGCCAGTGCAAGCAGGAGGAGGCTCAGCAGGGCTGGCCCCTTGGCTGCAGGTTTATGGGCTGGGGCGGGCACCCCCGGGAGCAGCTGGAGCTTGGGAAGCCCCAGGGATACCCTAGGGGAGGGGGGCAGGGACAGCAGATCGCTCCCTGCTGACCCCAGGAGCAGCACAGCCGGGCAGCACATGGAGGCGCAGGACCCCCAGCGTGATGACGGCCGAGGACAGCGCGTCATGCCCAGCACAGCCCTCTGCGGCGCTGGAAACGCGGCCCTGGGAGATGTGGGGGGTTTTCTTGCACCTGAAGTCCCCTAGTAAACTAAACACACACAGGAGCCAATATCTTTAAACACATTTGTGTCTAACACATCCTTCATCGTGACCTAAAGCAGAGGAAGACAGGAAACTCAAAAATGGAGCAACTCTGGGAGAAGACAACATAGACCTGAAAAGGAAAACAGACAGACCAGCTTCATTCAAAATGCCTTTGTAAGATTTATTTAAAAATATCCCCTGGCAGTTCACAATCACCATGATCTACAATAGAAAACCGGCTGGATAACATCTGAACAGTTTTCACCCACACCAGAAGGCCAACACCCAGGAACACTCCAGCATCGCTTCAGAACAGGCATTGGCACAAAGGCCTGGGCTGTCGCGGAGGAGCGCGGAGCAGCTGCTGCCCGCGGGCTGTGGCGAACCGCACCGCCCCTGCTCCGTACTTACCTTGTCTTTGGAAAACTCTGTGTAAAGTACGGGCGAGAGCAGCACTTCAGCGCTGCCAGAGGAACTGGACTTCACCCCTCCGTGGCTCCAGGACAAAGCTTTGGGGAAAGGGGACCCGAGGCTCCCGGATGCGAGCGTGTGGCTGGACCCGCGCCAAAGGTTCGGCGCAGCCCCAGCACAGACGTAGGAACAGGGTTTGCATTTGGGGACGCGGTGACTGCAGGCGTCTGCTCACCGGCGGCGGGAGGGGAGCAGAGCAGCTGGGCTCGGTGGGATCCCGAGGAAGCCCTCAAATCCTCCAGGCCAAACCCTTGCTCTGCAGGGGCTCAGGACAGTCCTCCACCACGTCCGTCCCCAGGGAGACCCAGAGAAGCCTAAAGGAGACCCGAGGGACCTCAGGGTGTCGCGGAGGCAGAGCTGCACTGTGCTGCTGAGCCGGAGCTCGGAAGCGCTGAGGATTGTCTCCAGTCACCGCCCAGAGCAGCGGTTCTCATCCTGCGGACTCCTCCAGAACAACGACGTCCCGAGCGGGCTGGGACCATGTGAGCAAGGCACCGCTATCCCAGAAGCCGCCATCCACGCCGTCTGCTAGAGAGCCACCTCCGCACCCAGCCCGGCACCACGAGCCCCCGAAGCGGCGCTGGATGAGCACAGGGTGGGAAGGGCAGGAGCCCTGCGAGCTGCTGCCCGCAGCATGACGGTCGCTGGCTCCGAGCAATACGAAGCGCAGCGGGTACGTGCCACGGGCTGCGCGACAAATCCCTCTGGCCTTTAAAACGCCGTCTCAGTATGCACCTCATCAAAAATTAACTTGGCGGTTTCGTGATTTATCAAAGAAACACTGCAAAAAGCCAGATCGAAAACAAAGGGCTCAAAAAACTGCTGTTCCAAACTATTATACTGTGGAACAATGCGCAAATGGCACAAGATTGCATTTGAAGTCGTGCTGAAGCAAAAATACGAAAGCAAACAATTTTTAAGTTGACATAGTGTATTGTGAATTACTTTCTCAGCTTTTCTACATCTAAGATAGCGTGAAATGATCTGCCGTACAGTAAAGCAGTTTAATATACAATTGATTACAGATCCGTAGTAACGAGTCGGAGATAATACGCGCTTATCTATGTACATACAGAGCTCAGCACTTCACAGATACGACTGGTTTCCATTTCTGCTCTGCCGACGCACGGGGACGGCCCCGTCCCCGCAGAGCGCGGTGCTGCCCGTGCAGGAGGGAGGGAGAGGCGCTGCGCGCACGGCTCTGCTGGGACGGAACGAGAAGGAGAACGAAGACGTCATGAAGAAACAACTTCCAGCTAACCTGGATGCTTTAAAACATTCTCATTTGCCTTTTTTTTTTTTTTTTTTTTTTTTTTTTTTTTTGTGGACTGGAAACTGTTCTCGAGGAACGTTGAACGCTTTCTGCGAAGTTCCGCGCGTGCCCTGAGCGCAGCAGGAGCCCTTCCACGTGCTCTTGTCGAGCGCAGCCAGCATCCCTCGCACCCACGGAAACCCCCGGTGCCTCCCCAGGGGCAGGAGGCACCCAGCCGAGCCTCCTCGGAGTTCCCAAATATCCCGCACAAAGCTGACCCGTGCTCTGCCTCTCAGCAGATGTTAGGAGTCGTTAAGGCTCTTGGCTTTGTAGGTTGTTTATTACTTTGGAAGCTTAAAGCTGTTCTCGCAGTCGGGCGCAGCAGTCATCTCGCACACGCACACACACGTACCTCAGGACACCGGCAGGAACAAACCGAGCGCGGGGTGGCACTGGGGCGACGCGGGGCCCTGAAGCCCAGGACCAGGCTGCGATGCGGAGCAGAGCCCCACGGTACTGCCTCCCCTGGGGCACGCACAGAACCGAGGCAAGGTGCCGAGGAGGAGGCCGGGGCCTTCCTCCCGGGGCCTCACTGCACCCTGCGCCGTGCTTCTTCCTGCCCCGAGCCTGCTGCTTCCCACAGCCAGCTGACACAAGCCATCCTTGAACTGCAGGCTAATACTTGGCCGATGTATTAATTTGGAAGCAGGTGAACACAGTAAGGGAGCAGCACGTCTGGGTGTCCCCTGCCCGTCGCCAGGCCTGCACAACGCCGCCTGCCCGGCCAACAGACAGGGAGAAAAGCTTCACGTGTTCACACACCGAAGCAGACAAGGGCAGCGGGCTCCTGCCACTCGCTGACAAACCCGTCACGTCGCTCATGGGACAGGGCTCAGAGGCATCACAGCAGATCCGCGGCCACCTCCGTGCCAAGGCTCCCTCATCCCCGCTCAGGAAACGCAAAGTTCCCCGCGCCCCGGCCGAGCAAGGCACCGAGCCCGTTCCTTTAGAACACATTTCAGCAGAGAACGGTCCACGGTTTCACAGCCCTCGACTGACAGTCCTCAGGCCATCCAAGCTCAGATGAGAACCGGGACAGCTACAGTGTCTGCAGGAATTGGCACGTACTGGCCCTAACTCCCACCTTGCTGTTTTGTAGGGCTTGGCAAAATTCTGCAGCCACTGGCCGACGGTATTCTCAGTAACAATAAACAGTAAATTCAGGGTTTTTTTGCTTTTGAAGTCACCCTCCTGGAAATCAGAACGAGGACTGCTGCAGCCTGCGCAGAGGACTGGAAAGCAAACCCTGGCGGGACACGGGACTTTGCTGCACAGGCTGACATCCCGCTCCGCCTGCCAAGCGAGAACCACCCCCTGTTCACAAACCATCCCCACAACACCCTCAGCAGCTGGGCAAACGACACCAACAGCCTGTGCTGAATAACCGAACGCAAGCCCTAACGGCAAACCCGACCCCTCGGCGGGTACCGGCCAGGCCCCCCTGCTTGCTCACACACGTGCCTCCCTTCTGCTCCACAGCTAAGCAGAATTCCTCACTTTTTGCTCGGCTGCTCTCCTCTCCAGACTATCATGGTCCCCACAAAGAAACTGCAGGCCTAGCAGCCGCAGCCTCGGCGCATGCGGGGAGCGTGCTCTGCACACCCTTCTGTCCTCAGCATCCCAGCGTTCTGGGGACAGGGGCCCTTCTGAGCTCTGCCTCCCGAACCCAACACTGGCACCTGCTCGCTTTGCATGAGCTCCTGCCCTCTCCTGCTTTTGCATGCTCACTAAAACCCAGGGCAATAGCGCTTTTTTTTCTTTTGGCCTGATGTAAAATTCATTTTTTTTTCCACGGAACTCTTCAACTTAACCACTCGGAGGCGTGTTCTGCCACGCGGCCCAACAGCCGCGTGAGGAGAAAGCTGCAGCTGTGGACCAGCACAGCAGGCCCGAGATGGCAGAGCACCCGTCCCCGTCACGCTGGGAGATGCAATGGGGGCAGTGGGAGCAGCTGAAGCGTTGAGGGAAACCGACGGGCCCGACCTGGCCGCAGCAGGACCCAGAGGTGCTGGGCACCACGCGCGATGGAGCTCTGCAAAGGACCGGGGACAAGGACCGGGTTCCCCAGTTGGCAGGACCCAGCAGGGGGAGAACAGGCACCGTCCCCAGATCTGGCACAGAGACCCCACAGCACGCAGCCCGTCAGGCTGTGACCAGCCTCAGGCGCTCTCCGGCTCTGCAACGCTGCAAAACAAAGGCGTGAAGTGCACAACGGCTCCCTTGCAACATTTTTTTTTTTTTTTTTTAAACATGGCTGTTGTATTTGCAATTAAAGTTTAACAAACTAGTTAGAGTTCAATTTTAAGCCCTGAATAGGAGCACCCGAACAGTTACTTTTCTAAAAGCCCTTTTCCTGGCACCAGTCAGTGCCAACCCAGCTCTGGGCGAGGTTTCTAGTGCTGGGGGTCCTCTCAGCCCCACTCTGTGCCCTCAGAACCCGAGGGCTCTGCAGCACAGAGCAGTAGCAGGAGCCACCGTGCACAGCGCTCCGCGTGCTGCTCGACCAAAGGGGATGGCCCTGGACTCTGGGAAGCGACTGGTGGGTCTGTTCTCATCCCCAGATCAAAACCACCAGAAGCAAACCAACAGGAACGCCGTCTACTTGTTTGTAAATGAGAAATCAATTCTGTTGCACAGAAGCAGCTGTGAGGAAATGAGGATTTCTGTGTCTTAGATGAAGATGCCACCGCAGAAACCATTCAGCAGCGTCCTCCTCGCCCCGTGCTCCCGAGGAGCTCCTGCAAGCTCCACAGGTGCAAACCTGTCTGGGCAGAGCTGTCTGTAACAGCAGGGGGAAGCAGGGAAGGGAAAAGGGGTTGAACGACCTCGAGACCCCGAGTATAACACTAGAAGGCATGTAAACAATTCTGGAGCACGTGAAGTCCCCTGCTGGAAGGAAAGAAATACTGACAGACACTTAGCTGGAGCGTGAATCCTAGAAATGGTTTCAAGAATACATTCTTCGGATGCAAGAGGTATTTGCAGAGTTCTACTACCTGAAAGTGGCAAGTGCAGCCCCCTGCAGGAAGGGGACTGGTTTTCCTGTAGTGAGAAGGAAGGCTGCTGTGAAACTTCGCACTACTGAAAACTGTGTTGTTGCTTGTCAGGAGCAGCCCCAAACAGCCTACAGCATGTGTGGGACATCTCCTAGCTTTACATTTGCGAGGCTTCAAGGGCTCTGTGCTCACCACGGAGCACGGATGGATCTCAGATGGTTGAACGGGAACGTCACAGGGTATGTGTTTATTACTCCAACTCCAAAAATCACACTGGGAATGAAAGAAGCGTCCGTACGTTGTGATTTTGGGTCAGACGGAGAGGACTCGGACACACACCGATACGCAGACAGCACAGCGCTGCATTTCACCAGCTCTGCCCTGGCTAAAGAACTTACTCTGGGCACAAAACTTCTTCCATTTCGTTTGTTGTTGCGAGGAGTTAGTTCAAGTGGAATGGCTGAACAATTACTAATTAAAGCGGGGCGCCGAATGCGCGCGGGCGAGGCGATGGAAGCATGCAGGGGGCGAGCGGGCGCAGCGCGGGTCCCTCTGTGCACAGGGACCCCGCTCCTCCCCGGCCACGGGGACCCCCGCAGCCAGCCCCGGGGCTGGGGGTCCTTGTGCTTCTCAGCTCACAACAGGACTCTTCCCTATTCCTGCCCTCAGTGGCACGCAGGGAGCATGCTGTTCCATTCCCTGCTGCAAAAGCACAGTGTAGGGGGCAAATCCTGAAAAAATGTTGTGCAGCACCATTACCTCAGTGCAGAGGGAAGCTGGGACGCTCAGTTGTGTTTGGTGGCTTCGGAGGTTTCACCAGCTCGGAAACAAATATTGCCTAGGTAACACCCTCACAGTGGCTGGTAGTTCAAAGAGGCTGAAACGCTGTCTTACTGCCCCAGTTAAACCAATTAACAACTCATCTCTCCTGATCTCTTCCACAAAAAAAAAAAAAAAACAGAAACAAAACCAAAATAAAAATAGAAATAAAATAAATAAATAAATAAAGGCATCTCCAAAACATTTATTTAACTTTTCTCTCTCTCAGACCAGACCAGCTTAGAGACACCAACTTCACCTACCTTCGCCAGTTCAGCTACGGTGGTGAGTAACACGGAACGGTTTTAGACACGTAAGACCCAAACGGTAATGCTCCTCTGGTCACTCCTCTGCTCTGGAAGCCTGTCCTGAGAGCTGGCGCAGTCCCAGCCCTTGCTCCACTCCCACAGATCAGTAACTCATTGGCTACATGGAACAGGGTATCCAAAGCACACAATGGCACATTAAGATTGAAGAAAGCATTGGAAAAAGGAGAATAAAACTACAGCAGTTGTTCAGCCTACTCTAACTAAATGTTGAGCCACTGCAGAACTCCTCCTCCAGCCCAAGACAAAGGAAAAATTTGTCACCCCCTTGCCAAGACATTCTTCTGTGGTACGTTACTGGCACTTGATGTCAGTCTCATATGGTAGATACACGCTCATTTTTCTGTGTGTTTACATACAAAAGGTCTGATAACAGTAAAATATTGTTCAGATAGATATAAAAAACCCAAGGAGTTGCATTAGCCAAAAAAAGTGTTTTGTGAGAAACAACAATAAAAATGATATAACCACAGCTTTTCTTTTCTTTAAAATTAGATAAATACCCAAAGCTATGATTTCACTTGGGGCCTCTGTACCTTGACAGGGAGTCCAATGGAGTATATCTGAAGGCACTTAATATCCTCTACTCAGCTGTAAGATGGTTGCACAGGGAGCTGGGGAGCTTGGGATGTGATTTGGGGCATGGAGGAGAGAGATGGATGAACACGAGCCCTGAGGAGCTGTGATCCACACAGCACCAGGCGCCGAAATGAAAACAAACGAACAACCCAGGTGTTGAGAAGGTCTCTCTTGAAAAAGAAAACTGCCAACTGCAAACGTCTTTGTGTTTCTATTGACAGAGCACTTCATGCAACTCTGACAGTGCATCATACACTCTTAGAGATATTTAGCTTGGTCAGTTCATTGACCTCCTCAGTTCCCACGTCCTCACCGTCAGCCTTCTCCACAGCTTTGCCAAACCTGCACCTCTCTTCTGCTTTCATCGAATCCTTCTGGAGCTTCTTGGAGGAAGGAAGAGCGTCCTTGGTTTCTGAGTTCTCTGAGCCATGGGCTATCTTATCAGCGTTCTGTACAGAAGGCACCAGGCTAGCAATCTCGTCGGTGGGAGATCGCCCAATGCTGCCATCCACTTGAACCCGAATGTCCGGAGATATCGACAACTGGTGATGCGGCACGATCCCGTTGTCCATGCATTTTGGGTACAGGTAGGTCTTCATCTGACCCTTCCCCTTCACATTGACTGTCCCCCTGTAGTCAAAGTCATACCCCATCTTGCTCAGGATGCGGTAGCTTTCCTCACTCACCTGTATGCGACACTCTACGCCAGTGGTGTCCATGCGGCTAGCGATGTTCACAGTGTCACCCCAGATGTCATACAACAACTTGGTGGTGCCAATGACCCCAGCAGTGAGGGGGCCGTGGTTAAAGCCAATCCGAAGTTTAAAATTAAACCACAGCATGTTGTTGTTGAAGTCATCCACCACTCGCATCATTTCTTTGGCAAATTCAAAAAGGGTCTGCAAATGTCCGTGGGGATGGTTGTTGTCCTGACACTGCGAGGTGTTCAGCCCCGAAGCAGCCATGTAGGTTGCCCCGATCGTCTTGATCTTCTCAATGCTGCTGTAGTGGGCTTTGCTCAGCAGCTCATCGAAGTCCCCGATCAGCTCGTTCAGGACCCTGTAGCACTCCTTGCCTCCTTCATAGTTCTCTTCGTAGAACTCACTGAAGTTCACGATGCTAGCAAAGATCACTCCACCGCTGTCGTGGTTTTTGGAGTAGCTCTGGGAAACCTTCAGCTGCTCGGCCACATGGTAAGGGATAATATTCCTCAGCAACCAGTCAGCTTGATCCCTCATGCTCTGGATTTTGGTGCGGTGAAGATCGGCCTCCACGTCCCCATGGTAGTGGAGGCGGTAACTGACCTCGAACTCTCGATTCAGAAACCAGACCAGGAGGAGCAGAAGGAAGAAGACCAGAATCACTTCCTGACCGATCAGGTCCGCGGGCCTCCTCGCATCGCTCGGCACCGAACTGTTGCACGGACTCCTCCTAGAGCTGGAAGCGGAAGAAAGGGGAGAACACAAAAGGTGCATTTAAAAACACGGCGTCGGGGCACTGCAATTTCTGCTTCTATGCTAGACACAAGTGTAGGAAGTGCATGTTACACACCAAATCAGAAAATACGCTTTGCTAACTTCATCTGCTCACTATTATGCTGGCTAAAGAACTAATTTCATTCCTAAACTCACCAAGTACTGCCTTAAAGGGAACCATCAGGTTCCCAATACAGAAATAATAGTGTTATGTCATCCCTATTTTAAAGATTTCACTGTGGAAACATATGTAAAGAAGTCACTAAACCACTACATGCAAATACACATATGCACAAACGCCTTGTGTGCTCAGACACACCTGTGCACGCGTGTCTGTCTGCGGGGGCCTGAGGGAGCGTGCACGATCACTGGAGTCCACCATTTCTTGGCATTTCCTCCAATGCTCAGAAACATTTGCTTTATGCCGTCAGTGCCTTTCCCTCATCTCCTGACCACAGACCAGTGACCTCTGCAGCATGCCCCTGGTGCTAGCCCACCAAGTTAAGAAGCCGGCCCTGTAGAAGATGCTCCACAGAGAACCGCGCGCCGCCCACACGCAGGTGGGGAACACGGAGCTCTGGGCTGGCAGCGTTTGCACCTTACATCCACTGAAGATTTTTATGGTAGAGAAACAAAGTTTCTCAGAACACCAAAATAAAAAAAAAAATAAAAAAAAATCACGTCTCCCACAGACAGAGTAACATTCTGAATCCCTCCAAGTTCGCTGCCTGCCTGTGCAGACCGGCGCACGCCTCCAGTGCCAAGCCGCCCTCAGCAAGGAGCAGCTGCAGCCTGC
Source organism: Alectura lathami (assembly GCA_013399715.1). Taxonomy (NCBI): domain Eukaryota; kingdom Metazoa; phylum Chordata; class Aves; order Galliformes; family Megapodiidae; genus Alectura; species Alectura lathami. Next base: position 197,644 of record VXAV01003552.1, read on the forward strand.
CACCTCAGCTTTCTGGGGAGACGTGAAGACACATCCAGTCTGAAAAGTCACCACCTATGCAGTCCTGGGAACCAAGTCTAAGCCCGGACAGATTGGCATGCAATCACTTAACCACAATTTTTTTCTGTGAACTTACTTGTGCCAAAGCATAAGACTCGATACGGGCAGACACACGCTCAGGTTTTTCAAGTTAGGAAATGGTCTGACAAGGGAAGTGTCACATCAACCCTTCTGCACGAAAATCAGAACGGCAACCCGCATCTCCATGTCTGCCTGTTCCTCTCATGAAGGTATGTTAGCAAAAGGGATCAAAACTGACAGCACAGCAGCAGCAACGGATCAAGAGAAGACGACCTGAGCTTTGTTTCTGTAACGTGAAAACACCGCCAGGTTCAGTTTGCTCGTGCCCATGAAGGACACCTTTCCATTTCCGAAATCAAAGCAAAACACTTTAGCAACTGAGCTATACTCCAGACCCGACTTCTTTTTCTGGGTGTTCATTCTCAAATATCTGATTGGCAGTACAGCCAGGAAGGTGTGACGAAGCAAAACCAGCACAGCTGTGACACAGATGGACACACACCGCTTCTGACACACTTGTCTGTGTCGCGGTCTCTTTTTCTGTACAGGTGTCTGTTGGCTGTTGCCGCAGTAAGCCCACTGGAAAACAGGTTTCTGCAACTATTTACAGCAGAGAGGCTACAGGTTGAAGTCTGTATCTTGCGGGAAGAGATCTGCTAGAAGAGCTGAGCAACGCCGAGCTGCTCCACAGAGGGTACGTGAGTTTGATTCAGACAACCTGCTCTGACATCAAACAGCCCTTCCATGGGGATTTATTTAGGCCATCAGAGGCTTTTTATTTACTGTTTATTGAACAAAGTAGTCCTCAAAGCACCTTAACTCCTCCTAAATACATCAGGCAAGCACCACACAATGTCAGAGCTGCCCTAGCTGCCCTGCTGCAGGCGCTCCGGCCCCAACTGCACCCCCAGGGCAGCTTGCCGACAGCTCCTCCAGCACCGGGCTGGCCTTGCCCCCACCTGGGCCTGCAGCCCAGAGGTCTGCCTGTGGAATGGGGGTGACTCGTTTGTAAGCTGACCTGACTTCACTGACAACGTAATAGGTTAGCGGCTTGGAAAAGAAGGTGCAGGAGCTGCCCCAGAGCCGGCATTTCTGACCCCCAGGCAACTGCTGCAGGCATCAGTACAGAACTCACAACACTAACCCCGGGGAGGAAACAACGGCACCCATCTGAAAATCAAACCTCTGGACATAGCGCGGCTGCGACCCATCTCGCCGTTAGCAAAGACGGCCCATCTCTGCCCACGGCCGCCCTTCAGAAGGCCAAGAAGGAAAAAACCCACACCTGTAGGAGAACAGGATCCCACCAATCCAGGCCTTCTACGCTCTGATTTTATAAGGTGTTGCAGCAGAAAAATAAACTTAAAGTCATTCAAACCGAAATCCTCAGCTGACAACGCTCCTTCGGCTCAAACTGTCAACGTGCTTCCTGGCCCAGGTGTCCAACTATCAGCTTGGCACCTTCGTCCAGCCCGTGTTGAATACGGAACAAGCGACAGCTCTGGGGAGACAATCTCCTTCGGCTCGATCACAAACCTTAAAGATAATGGCTTTCTACTCACAAAGGTTTCTGGAAAGCCATTTTGCTGCTGAGCCAGTGGCCTGTGTTTGGACTGGGATTTCTTACTACATTTGAAGTGGATGCACGCCTGCTAATCTTAAAAAAGAATGCAATGGTGGAACAGTGCAGAAAAGGGAAACCCAGCAGCTGCTTTCCACGAGGAACATAAAGAAAAGGTGCATTGAAACCCATCATTGAGCAATGATGGTCTGCCACCTTGAGCAGCCCCTCACCGATCCTCCTCCAACCACCACAAGCTGCAATGCTGCACCTAACTGCTGAGACGAGAAACGAATAAAGACAAGGAGCATTTCTTGCTTAGCCAGAAAACAGAGCTCCTGCCCTAACGGGCAGCGCCCTGCAGCACCAACACGTGCGCGTCTTCCTCCCCGGTGGAGGGCAAAGGACAAACGCCATGCACCGCGCAGTAGAAAGTTTAAAATTAAGTGCAGAAATGTTTAGTGACCCAGATTTTTTGGGAACTGCTGGATCTGGCATTAAATCACGGGCTAGGACTTGCAAAGCAGCCAGCATGTGCTCCCTGCCTGCTTGCCTCTGCGTGGCTCAGTGCTACCCACTCTCACCTTTCCTATCACAAGTTAGAAGTTACATGATGCCTTCTTTGAAGCAAAATATGTACACACAAACAACGCCTGGCAGCTGTTTTTTGACAGATTCCTAATAAACCACGACGCAGGGATGGTCACTGAGCTGAAGGCCGGGCTGCCAGTCGTTCCAGGCAGGACGAATTATTTACCAGTGACCAGCAGCTTGCTACGCCGCTGCCAACGGTGGGCAAGACACCTGTACCTCTGAGCAAGACAAGAGCTCAGGCCATCTCACACCTGACAGTAAGCCACTGAAGGCCCAGACTCCGGTCTGCCCCGTGCGTCAAAGCTGCGAGCTGCCCGCAGCGCTCTGCCCTACAACGACCACGCAGCCTCTGTTTGTCTGCCTTTAGCTTCTCAGCCCTTCTGGCTTTAGCGAACTGGGAATTCCCTTATGAAAATAAAGTTATCTTTCCTGAATTAAAGTCATAAAAAAGGAAAAGCCATGCAAAAAACAAAATCACTGTAGTAAGTGCTAGCTTTGTGGAGAATAAATATCTAACTCGAAAGTACAGCTACCATCTCTCTGTACTTTAACATGCACCTTTTGGGGACTACCAAAGCATTTGCACGGATCGCGACGTTTTGAAACCGTTACTTTTGTGATATGTACTGCCAGGAAAACCAACATCCCCCTGAACACACCCAGGGCTGGAGGAATCAGCCACCTGTGCCAGAGGCATTAGCTCAGCCAAGAACATCAGCCCAGACCTGCCCCCAAACCTGCCGTTAGGAAACGCACATTGCTCTGACACCAATGACCAGTAAAAGCACTTTTAGAACGGCAGAAGAGAAACTTTCAATAAAACCATGGGAAATCCAGCACTGAAGGGTGAACCTTTAACGTGTTGGTTAATAAGGGGCTATCCATAAGCCAGGACAAGATTTGCTTGCTGGTTTAGAAGCCTGAGGGCTACAACGTCACCTGCTCCCAGCGGCGGTACAAGCTGAGCTGCCCAGGGCGCTGGGGTGGCAGCAGCACCGACTGGCACTGCCCAGGTGGCTGCACGTGGCCCACAGGGAGCCCTCAGCGGCCCAGCTGCAGGCAGCATCCCGCTCTGCACGCTTCTGGGTGGTGCAAACCAGCCACGGAGCTGAAATCCAGCTCATGATGTACAGGTAGTGCTTTAGAAACTGCTGCTGGTAGAAAAAAGGCTGCTTTTTTTTTTTTTTTTTTTGGCTCCTCTGTATTTTTATTTCCTACAAATCAAGTTTAAAATGAAAATAGCATTACACAATTCAGTGAGCGCAGCATCACCTCTGATGATTTCTGGTCATACCCAAGTCTTCTGGGAAGGAAGTAGTGTGCACAAGGAGTTTAAACACAACTGGCTGAACCGACTTGTTCGATTCCCAGGTGTGCTACTGTGGATGCAAAGTTTTGCCGCGTGTACCTGGTTGGAAACGTTTCTCTCCCTAAACACACAGACGGTCACTTGCTGTAAAGCTTACCTAAAGTTCTGTGCCAAGTCTAGATGAAAAGTTTCCACAGAGCTGGAATAAAAAAGCACTGTTATCAGAAGGAAGGCCAAGCAATAAACAAAGCACTCTGCCAGAATTCCTGTCAGCATTTTACACTTTTCTGTCATGCAGGACGACTGACTGCACTGCACGTTTGATCAGCTCCAGACAAACTTTGACCCTGACTTATCTGCACTTTCTGCTTGGAAGAAGCAACCACAGTCAGACCGAGATGCAAACACCTCTAGAGGGAACCTGATGATAATGCAGGCAAGGTGACGTCTGGAGCAAGCAGCTGTTAAAGAACCCAAACTTACCTTGGAAAGCAATTTCAGAACTCTAACAGCCAGCTATGCCTCCATCCTACCTAACCAACACAATACAAGCTTTTAAAAAAATAAAGCAAAACACAGAGTCTCTTTTTAAAAAAATGCTGTGAGTGAAAACAGGTAGTTCTTTATACAGCAGTCAGGTATTACAGCTCCCAGAACTCGTTATTTTTGGGAGAGAAGTGCAGAAATGCCTGTGCTGCATACAAAGCTCAGTCACCGCTGTGACAAAATATGATCCAGAGTATCGATAAGAAAAGAACAACAATGCTGTTATTAATCTGGGCAAACAAGGGTTATGGGATGGCTCAACTATGTGTGTCCACAACCATCTCCACAGACTGCTGGGTTTCAGGCATGCAGCTGGATGCCTGCTCCTTCGAACATTTTTAAGAAGAAGTAACATCACGCTGCACGAGCTCTGAACTTTGCCCGTTCACAGCCACCACTGCTCAGACCACTGGCAAAACCAGACTGTCGTTAGGAACACGTCTCCAGCCAGTGTTTCTGAAACACCTGTAACCACCCTCCAGCAGCCAGCAAGGGGGACGCTGCGAGCTGGCACACTGCAAGGTCTGCACCTCGCCGCTGGGAATCCCCCAGGTCATCCCATCTTTGTGTCCCTCCCTCTGCACAGCGTCCTGACACAGCTCCGTACGAGCCGACCTACTGATGGCACCTCTTTACTGCTCTAACCAGAAGCTGAACGCTGCCTCCCTGCAAGGAAGCTAGCCAAGGCTGTTCTGCGCTCTGCCTGGGCGCTCTGCTGGGACAGGAAAGGGGTTTTCTTCACTCCAATGTGACCTAGAAACAATCTGTCAACTGACACCAGCTCCATGTTATTTTTTTTCCGAGGAGGGACAGGCTCCTCTTCCTACAGCTCTCACAGGCATGTGGGAGTTCCTGACAGTCTGAGCAGGCTTTTATTCTGCCCTATTTTTTAACATAAATTGGATCAGGGGTACGAGAGTCCACTGAAGATGCCTGAAGAGGGGACTGAAAGCTAAGCACACACAACATGCATCTGCAAATGTTTTTTTAAGCTCATCGCTATACAGTTCAGCAGGCCTCTGAAGAAGGTCAAGGAGTGGGGTTGGATAGGAACTAGAAACCTCGCGTAAGAAGTCCTTGTAAAGCCCACACTATGGTAAAAAGTGCCAAAAGCCACCAGGAAGTGCAGGTTGACTATAAAAATTCTGACAACAGGATGGGCAGATGGCTGGAAGGAGCCCCTTGGCTATCTTGGCAAGAAATTCGGAGGAGAACACTGCAAGCATGTTCTCCTGTGGAGAAAGCTGCTCATCGGGGCAGACTGAAAAGCCTTAAGGTTCCTTCACAGACACTGCACTCACTTCATCCCTCCATACTGTTCTGCAGTGCGCTCTGGGAAGGCAGAAAAGTGAGGAAGGAAGCAGGATGTTAGAGCTATTAAACCTGAGTGTCTGCCTTCTGCAGCGAAAAAGCTCCTTGAGGGGGGGAGCTGGAAGAACGACCCGTGGTTCCTAAGGGCAAATGTAAATCCAGAGGGGTGGGCAGGGAACCCCTGGGCTCTCTGACACCGTCAAGTACCTCAGAAAGTTCTTAATCAAAGAGATTTTCTAACAGAAGTTGAAAAGACAATTCTATGGGTCTGGTAAGTGCACCCTAGAAACACATCTCCTGGGGACAGAGTGCCATTTCAAAACAGATCACAGGAGAGGGCCTCTCAGATATCACCCTGAAGTCCTACAAAAATGCAGATCTCTCCCCAAATCAACTTTTTACACTCGACACACTAGAGAAATCCAAAGCAGAAACTAAAACCACATGCACTGGACCCTCACTTCCCAGGCAGAGAAACACAAATTTGCTCCTCCTGAAGATGCTGGGGTGTGATGCTCACCTGTCGGGGCACAGGGAGACGTAGAGCAGAATGAGGAGCACTGCTCCCACGACGGTTGCCAGCAGAGATCTCATCCAGGAGCTGAGCTGGCAGAAGTTGCAGTACTGCACGATGGTGATCAGAATGGCACAGCACATGAACATGGTGTACTGCAACAAAGAGAGAGAGCCCGCGTTAGCTTCTTGCTGCCTGCAGCCCTGCTGCACATCAACTCCAGCGCAGCTAAAGGACCGTGGGACGTGAAGGAGAAACCTAACTTCCTTGTGTGACATGCACAGCAAGCGGTCCTCGTTGTGCCTCGTTGTGACAAGGCAGCACTTGAAGATGGAGGTCTTTCCTTCAAGGAGCAAGCAAACTTTTAGCATACACAGTTTGTCAGCGTTTTCCCTGGACTGAGTTTCCACCACCACAGCACACCACCATTATTCCAGTGCTGGTCGATACCTTCACCTTACCTTTGCAAAACACTCAGTGCCTCTTCTTATTAAAAATAATAATAATAATAATAAAAAAAGAAAGACAGAAAGAAAAAGAGGGTAAACATTCACACGAATCTCCTCTCCAATTACTGGGACGTCAAAGTTCCACTGCATTGGAAAAGGGGAACACACCCACCCTCAGAACCCCCCGCATCCTTCCTGCCCTCAGAAACCCTCTTGGAGGGCATCACCATACTGCCCAGCAGCAGGAGAGTACAAACACAGGAGAAAACTGTTTTGCTTACAGAAGACAAGCGTCAGGCACTGTCAACTGATGCTTGTAATGCCACCACCTGAAAGGACAACGCTGGATTTCCTGTTCCAAACGCCCTATCCCAGAATACTTTCCCTTTCCATGGATAAATAAAAGCAAGTGCAGAACAGAGGGATTCCCCAGAATGTCTGGACCTCCCTGAGGTACGACGGTACGCTAACCAAAGCTCCCAGGCAAGCTCTGGTTTTATCAAGAACACCCACGACCATCCAGACCAGAGCAGTGGCTCCACAGCTGTGTGCTGGAACTCTGTTCCGTTACCTACTGCATCTTACAGCAGCAGCTGATCATTCTCATTTCAAAATTCCTTTACAGCTGAAACGTAGAAACTGTGAGTTAGGAATACTGTCATGTGACAAGTAAGCAGGTGACTCAGAAGTAGGCACAGCGTATGGGAAAAAGCCTTACAGAATTTACCATTTTTATACCACAAGCACAGGTTTTTGTTGTTCTTGTTGTTTGATCTGGTGACTCAAAAAGGGATAAAATGAATTTCAGAAGTGTCCATAAAAACATAACTTAAACTTACTTTGTTTCCCCCATTTCAGGTCTCCCAAAGTGGCAGAGCACTGGTTCTCACTCCAAGTGATGCCCCAGCTGAAGCCAGCCTACGGAGGGTCAGCAAGTGTTGTGTTTTACTATGGATGCATGGCTTTGGAAAGTTTTTTTTTTTCATTGCTGTTTTTGTTATTTTTGGTTTAAATTATTTTATATCCAGGGAAGGTATAAAATGCTATGAATAAAAAAAAACTTTGCAAAACCATGTCATAGTAAAAGATGACACTTACCCGACCCTCTATAGATTGGTTCCGTTTCCCAGAGCTCCATGACTGTGGAAACATCACTGAGCACAAGCTGAACGGGGCCATCTCTTGGAGAGTGAGCCAACAACCCCACGACTCTGGAGGGCCTGCAAGAGGAGAGAGGGCAAAGCTCATTCTCAGCTTGGCGATAAACACCACGGTCTCGCTGCTGCTGCCCGAAGGCCTTAGGCTCACAGCCTGATGGGGTGCTGAGAAGACACTTGTTTGGAGAGACGATCACAGGTGGTGATGAATGGGATGATACAAAAATCAATGCACAAAGAAATCTGAGAGGTTTGACAGTTTTCAGCTCCCTTCAGTGTGAGGGAAACACTCCTGCCTTTAGTTTACAGGTGGGCTTGAAGCCATCAAAAAACTGGAAAAAAAAAAGTCTAGCTTTAAAATAGTCAGCTTCGCTTAAGGTCGCAAAGGAAAAAGGTGGACAATGAGTTTAAGCGTGGGATGCGAGAGATCCTCACACTCAGCCCTCTGTGACTGCGAGCACCACGGAACGTATGCTTAACCTGGGCCAAACAACAAACTGCACCCACAGCGTGGGTCAGGAAGAAGGGAGAGGACCTGGTGGGAGCCTGTGCCCAGGGCCCTGCAACAGCAAGTGGAATGAGAATGGAGAGCCTGGAGAGGAAGGCTCACGCCCTGTGCCACCTAAGAGGAACAAGCCTTCATCCCAGCCTCTCACCTGTTTTATTCATAAAGGTTATAGGCACTGATTTTGTGCCAGTTAGCCTTTAGATTAAACTCTTCTTCCCCCTCCTCGGCGTTCAGCTCCCTGCTGCCTGCTCCTGAATGCCTCTATTAAAGGAGGCATCACATTCCCTGAGGACCTGTCTTTGGCTGGGCCACGTAAGCCAGTTTCAGCTCCTTCTGAGAAGGCAGATCCTGCGTGCCCTTCCCCAGTCCTGCAGCCCCTCAGGGTGACCATTTCCATGTCCCAACGGCTGTCTCCTTTCAGTTTCTCCATCAAACTCTGCAGATAAAAAACCCCACTGCTAACCCTGGTCTTGCTGTTAGATTCACCGAGACACACACAAACTTTTCAGGTTCACAAAACATCTCAGAGTACAAACTCCAAATTGAAAAACAGAGTAACACACTTAGGATGAACACCTGCAACAGTGTTTGCTCTAAGGAAAAAGAAGGTATGCATTCACGCAGGCATTTATAGGCATTCCTCCCCTCTTCTGTATTGGAGTTTTCAAGCAAGTGACTGCATTTACAAAATACAACATGTATTTCATCATACCCAAAGCCCTGTCCCTCCGAGAGATCTGCATCAAACAGAGGTAAAGCACAAGGGAGGCGAGGGAAGCAGGCAGACAGGCAGCCAGCTCTGACAGATCTGAGATGTCAGATTATGAACGGGAGTCCTGCAACTTACGTGTATGTTTGTTTCAAAATCAGAGGTGAAGTGCGAAAAAACTGCAAGAGCTGGGAGAGACACCAGGATGGCACCGAAAAAATGCCGAGGCAGCCAGCCGGATATCAGCTCCAGGAGACGCTTGGTGCAGGCCATCACCTCCTCCAGGAAGAACGCCATCCTGGAACCAAGAGAACCAAGAGCACGGTTAACGCCGGCACGTGGCTTCGCACAGCTGATCCACCTGCTGGAATCCTGCAGGAGCAACCCCGGCGCCCCGCGGGCTGAACCACCTGCTGGTAACCTCGGGAGATGGCCCGCGGGTGCCGAGGGCTGACAGCACGGGCTGGGACCGGAGCGGGGTGCGGACAGGGCTGCGAGGAACGACGTGGGAAGGCACGCTGAGCTGACAGTGGGGACGGAACGGCTCTGGCATTGAGCTGCTGGAAAACCGAGGCCCAGAGATGGGCTGTGGCAGCTGCACCGAGATGCCTCTGACATGGCAGCATTTTGCATTGTTAAAACGAATGAGCAAAGGCAAAGCATGCGTACTGCTCCAGGACACTGCACTGAAAACTGCTGTTTATCTACGGAAACAAATCATCAAGAAAAGTTACTTCTTAAAGCTCGGAAGCATTCATTGCTCCCCAAAAACTGCAGCTGCTGTTCCAGGTTTTTGTTATTTTTATGGAGGCGTAAAAAGGCAACGCAGCGCAGCTACCTGCATGCAAGGCGCTGCGTTGTGCACGTGTGTAATTCTCAGAGGGGCCTGGGCCCTTCGTGCACTACCAAAGGATTGCTCCTTTGGGAGACTAACTCGCTGTGAAGAGAAATCACAGGAGCACAGAACCTGTGGGGCAGCAGCCAGCTGCAGCCACTGCAGAGTGCAGACAGAAGGGATTTGGGGACGTAATGCTCACAGCTAACAAGAGTGCGTAAATACAACCCACGCTGAACAAGGAACCCACATAGCCCAAAGGCACACAAATTATTCCATAATATATTTAAAAAAAAAAAAAAAAGTAGATAGTTTGTATTTTGTCTTTAACACTTTGGTCTAAAATGCAAGGTGCTGTGCTGGACAAAAGCCCAACAGCAAACAGGGAGAAGTTTTCTCCGCGACTTTGGCACTACTTGCACACCTTTTCCACATGTACTGTGGATGAAGGTCATTTTAATTCCCAGGGCTGGACTTCGTGCGTTTAGCAACCTCCAGCATTAGCCAGAAACTCCAGAGCTCTTCTCTCATTTAATCCTTTTAAATCTGGGAATTACACCGCAATGCTCAGAAAAAGGGAGACGGGGGAGGTATCTGCACAAGACGCTGTAATGCAGCAGCGCCCCACGAGAGGGTGCTCGCACATCTCTCGGCTCCAGGGAACGGAGTTCCACCTGAGCCAAAAAACAGAGCTCTGTTACATCATGAAAGAGAATTTCCAAAAAAGCACCAAAGCACAAAAACCGTATAAAAAGCAAACCACACCAAAAGCTCTGCAGAGCAATTCCTGGGTTTTCTACAGCGCTCTGTGCTGCCCCGTCTGAGGGCAGAGCTCACCAGGCTGGCCCAGTATCGGGTGCTGCTGGAAATGCCACCCAAGTTCATGCCTCTAAAAATAAAGCACAGCCCTGCACGGGCTGGGAGCAGCAGCCCTGGGCACGGCAGCGAGGAGGAGGCAGGGCCGTGCAGCAGCACCCACCCGCACAGCCCCGTCCCGCACCCGGCCCCCGCGGCACCGGGACAAAGTTTGGGGAGCTACAGCAACCAACCCACCAGCCAACCCGGGCAGTTAATCCTGGGATGAGGCCACTTTATTTAGGCAGCTGCGTGTCTGGAAAAGCTAGCACAAATTCCAGGCCAACGCTGCATTTCTCAGTGGCACCGTTTACCTTTTTGCATTGAATTCTTTTTTTCCCCCCCAGGCCAGAATCAACTGCAATGCTCCACACTCTGGAACTAAAAACCCCATCCTTCACAGAGCAGCCCAGCCCAGGGCCGCAGCACAGCTCTCCAGCTGCAGGAAGCCACGCTGCATCGGGCAGCAGGAGGGCTGCGGACGTGCAATGGCCACGGGGCACGACCAGCAACCAGCCCAGCGCCAGCGGGCAGCTCCCCGGGGGGAAACGCTGCAGTGTCTGAGATGTTTACACGAGCTGCAGGCCAAATGAGCAGCTTTGGCAATAAATGATTAATGGCTAATGGAGAACGTTACTGTCATTTCTGGATTTCCTGGCAGCTGAGAATCAATTCCCATATTTCAAACCGAAAGCTTTTGGTACTGCAGCACTTTGGTGGGATATTAAACACCGGAGTCACAGCTGTTAGAAATAAATAAAGGCAAACAGAATGCACTGCTTGCCCCTGCATCAATACACCGTGGAAGTGGTGCTGCTAACAGAACCAGTGCATCAGGTGCACAGAGAAAGTTTTGTTCCTGGTGATGAGGAATGTAAGACCCAGCTGGTCGGCGGCGGGGTCTCAGCAGCAGACAGGCTGTGGGTGTCGCTTCAGCAAGCCCTGGGAAGGGGAAGGAATGGCCGAAGGGCAGCTTCACCTCACCAGACGGCAGCAGGTTTCCATCCTGCTGCTCTGACTCCACTTGGAAGAGTGTTTCTGCCCTCTCTTGAGGCACACCCATGCTGACGAACCAAGCACGGGTGCCCACACCTCTCACACTCTTGAGCAGCATTCAAATGCCCTCTGTCCTGGCCTCACCTCCTCCCCCAGAGATCTCCACTGCTGGGTGCTGTCAAAGGCAATGCTTATTTTAACAATTTATAGCAAGTTTTACTCGAGAACAAGAACTGGATGCCAAAGGGATCCAGCTCCCCAAAATCTTGCATTCACACCTGAAATAGTGGCAGGCTATTATATCCCCAAACCCAAGCAAGGTCTCGCACACTGTCATGTGTTCAGTGACATTTCCCAAGGTACTTCTATAAAACACCAGAACTTTAACACCCCTGACACCCAGCTGAACTCGTGGGAGCCCAAGGAGCCATACTCCAGGCGGGCAGGAGGGCATTCTTTGCACTGCACCTACAGCGCCAGAGATGACACGCTCCACGTGCTCCCATGTTAAGCAGCACTTTTTGCAAAATTAAACGTAATTTTGAAGCATTACCTTTAGAGCAGCACTTGTGGTAACAGCAGGACCCTCATCTATAGGTACTCCAATAATTTATTATAAGAACAGCCCCCCCTTGCAGCCTCGCTCTCACAGGGCTGCTTTCCCTCGCTCCTCACTGCGCAGGCGGTCACAGTGCCCCGCTGTCCCCCTGCTGCCGCAGGGCCCAGCCCTCAGCCACGAGAGCTGCACGAGCACTTCCCAGGGTGAGCACTGGCTCCAATTAAAAGTCAGGCTCATTTGAAGACAGGGTGTTTTGCATCACGATAATGGAAATACAATGAGAAACTCAGGCAAGAATTTTCTGGTCCCAAAATAATCCCTTTCCTGAAATTCTGGGATTGTGCCCAGCATTGTAGTCCAATCCCCTCCCTTCAGATCTCTCTGTGGTCTTCGGTGATTGCCATTTGGGATGACATTCCTGCACAGGAAGCTCTGCATATGGCCAGTGGTCAGAGGGAGCAGTCCTTGCTTTGAAGAGGATTGGAAGAGAAAAACGACGATTTTCCTCTTTCTGCTTAGCGAGGTGGAGTAAGGGCACATAGGTCCCTCTGCCCCCCGATGCCAACGGGCTCTGTGCTTCAGCAGTGAGAGCAGAGCTGTCTGCAAACCCACTCTCTGCGGATGCACAACACCATGCAGCTTAAAGTGCCTTGAGTTGAACGCAGCCAGCTACGGACACCGAAGGCAGAGTCACAGCTCAACAGCGCAGCTGGGGAGTGGAAGGCTCCTGTGCGCGAGTTTGTGCCTCAGACTGGGGAGGACGGGGTGGCCCGAAAAAGTATTTTCCTGTGAGTAAATATGTGTCATAAATTCAACATTCAGAAAACAAACAGTCCAAAACCCCAAACAGATAACCAGTTCCTGCAAAAGTGACTCCAAAATACGCCATTATAGTTCGAACTGAAAATCTACCAGAAAGCTTTTGGGATTTCCATCTGCCATAAGATCTCTTTTCAGTGTTCAGCAGAAGGCTACTGTCAAGGAAGTTCTCTGGGTCACATCTCCCCAGAGCTGAGACGATCCTTTCTTTTCCCAGCCAGCAGCTCCTGCTTCCCAAACTAACCACGAGGATCTCTGGGGTTTTGGGATCCACGGAGGTCTCGACCCCAGTGAATGCAGCAAGTGCTAGGCAGCACCCATCATCTGCACTTGTGGCAGCTGTGCAGGAGCTGCAACATTCCCTGCACACCCAACCCCCGAGTGCCCGGCAGGACAACGGCAGCCCCGCAGGCTCTCAGCGCACTCCTCGCTCAAAACCGCACTGCTGCACCAGGTGGGACGCACAGGTTTTGATGACTCTCTGAGGTGTTCTCCAAAACATCAGATGCTTCTCAAGGTGCTTTACAAATCAGAATTAAACACAAAGGAATGATTAATATTAAAAAATATTGTAAGACACTTGTAAGACTTCAGAGTCCTCTCAGAACACTGGCTGTTTAAATCTGACTGATTTTTAATGAGGCATCCAAGCCAGTTTAAAAAGTAAAATTTGGGCTTTAAACCGACAGTCTTGTGCAAATGTCAGAAATGTCAGTGGCAAAACCAACCAGCATTAAGAAAACATGACAAGGCCACTTAAACTCACCTTGGTGATGGCCCGGGCTTACTATCAGAGCGTGGATGTCAACAACACAGCGCTGCAACGAACCTCAACATCTCTACAGCAGAGCACAGCTCGGAAAGACAAGGCTGCTCTGCAGACTGCTGCCTGCACGGACAGCATACCGAGAACCACAGCTTCCCTTCTTCCTCGAGGAGGGTGAGCCACCAATTGCAGAAGAGGACTGAAGGAAAACCTCGTGTACCCACATATAAACATTTCTAAGATTATAACATTTTTTATAACTGTATATAATAAGAAAAGGCAAGACAATAACATGCAGCACTGGAAAAACCAGCAGGAACAACAATAAACTGAAAAGCACTAAAATGGAGTGTTTGATAAGGTGCCTGCCAGGTGAATAAACACAACCTTTCTCCAAACATACCTGGAGAGCAGAAACAAGCTCCTACAAATTGCTGGGTGAGCTGTTCAGAGCTGAACAAACTCAGGATTCAATCCCAGGGCCGCTTAGTCCAAACCAACCGCTCCTGCTCCCCGTGCTGATGTAACCAAAGAGCTGCCTGGGCGCATGAAGCTGACCAAAGCTTTCACCTTCCTGAGTTTCCAGGTGTTCCAAAAACTCCAGACTGCAATGCTGTCCAAGCTGTAACAGCTGCTGAGAAACACCACCTTGAACAAGCACCGCCACTGCTGGTGCTCCAAAATGCCAGCTTTCCTGTAAACACGCTTGCACACCTCTGCAGGCACACTGGAGTTCAAGCCTACTTCAGTGACTGAAGCACAAACTGTCCTTGACCCTGACCCTGATGTCAGAGTGCAAGCTGCAATGTATTGCTACTTTCGAAACTACAGCAGAGTTGCATCTAACTGGTAATTACAGCAGCATTTGAATTCACACATGCCTGACCGATTTGCAGAAGTGCACGTGAAGACATACACCCAGACACCACCCATGCACCACGGCGCCGTGACGGTGAAAGCAGAGAACGAGGGGGGCAGAACAAATGAGCACAGCCAGACGAACAGACTATTACTGGGCCCACCACCCGGGGTGATGACACCTCACACGCCGTACCCGGATCCATCAGGCAACGCACGCCAGGGAGCAAGAGCGTTACCAACTGGGTGCACGGCTGCAGGCTTCTGCTGACTCTGAACGTGTTAACAAATGCAGCAAGGCCTGGGGAAACGCCACACTACGCAGGAACTGCACACTAAGGGGTCTTCCATGAGTTCCAAATGGCAGGGTAAGGACCACCAGTGTCCTGGAAGCCCAGAACACATTTTATTTTTTTTTTCTTCCATAAAAGGACTATTCTTTGCATTCTGGACAACTTCAGCTTTAACACCGGAACGGTGTGTTTTTGACTAGGAATTTAAATGAGGGGGGATTTCTTCTGAAGGCCAGATGGAACTGGAAGACATGGAGCTGTGTGTGTTACCACAAGCACCGAGGACAGGCATTGTGTGCAGATTTTGCTTCCTTAAGCAGCCAGAGTCACCTTCAGCTCCTGCAGCCAGACTCTCTCTGCACAAGATCTGCCACAAGCCTTCATGGCTGTGCCAACACTGCTCTCCAAGCGTTACAGCCTGCCAGAGCGAGCCCCCGGCGTGCTGGGAAGCAAGAAGTTCCTAGGCCACTGCTCTCACTGCTGTGCCAAGACTTCCTTACGCTTCACTTACCTAACTGAGATGACGAGGGACAGCACCTCCAGCAGGATGGCGATGACGAACACCGCGACGGCTGCGGGCGGTGGAGGGGATGCCACCATCCCGTGCTTCAGGAAACACGTGACAGAGAGGATGAGGAAGACCGTGGTGGAGAGGAACACGTCCAGGAGCGAGCTGAAGGTAGCGCTGGCAAACGTCTTCACCGGAGCGTTCCTTATGACCTGGGTGGGTGACAAGGAGTAAATGCTCTTTGCTGAATCCAGCTGTGAAATAACATGACAGCAGCTGACAGAGAGGAAGAGAGGAACGCAGAACACTTTGCCACCTCATGAATCCACTGTAAGAACTGCGTTAATAAAAAAAGGAACAGAAGAGGTAGCTCAGCGACCATCAGTTCCCTGACGAGAGGCCTGTGCTGGCAGCACCGCCCCTGGCTATGGTGTGATCACTTTTTCAAAGGTCACTAGACTTATTTATTTATTAGAATATTATGATACAGGAAAAAAAATACAAATATTGACAATTCTATGCAAAGAAACATAAAAACCGCTTTAACAGAGAAAGCTATAAGACGTTTTCTTCAAGTGTTTTCATTTAAAGTAACAATAGATCACACAACAACCATAAAAAATCCTTCTAGTTCCAGTGGTTGTCTAAGAAAACCCCCAAACACCACTCAACAAGAACAGTTGTTTCCCTGGGGCAGAGCTCACACCTCGCTTTCAGACTGGACTAAGAGCAGCAGGCAGGACACGATGTGACCTGCACTGATCCGGGGCCAGGACACCACGCTCTGCTCCCCGTAACCCCCGCCCCAGCCCTGCTGGCCCCAGTGCCTGTGCAGCTGTGGTGCGAGCTGGCTGGGCTGGCCCAGCTGAAATCCAGACCACGAGCTCCAGGTCCTGGTTAACCCCAGCCTTCGGAGTGCTTCTCTCTGCCCGAGGGAACCAGCACCGCGTCCTGCAGCGTCAGTGCTAAGGACGCCCCGGCAGCACCTCGCTCTCCAAACAAGATTTGGGGTCTCTGTGAGCACACTGTGCGCACATACAGTACAAGTACCGTATGAATACTGACTGATCGGAGGAGCAAAGCCCACTCTTTAGCACTCCTGACTTGCTCACTTGTTGCACTCATTTCGGGATATGAGCAGGTGAAATACAGTGCTGTGGATACAGCTTCATAAATGTGAATGTGACCCACGGGAAGCTTCTCCCTGTCACTGCTAGGTGAGCTTTATTCAGAGGGATACCCCTGAAACACAGTGCTGCAGGGCAAGGATGGACCTTCTGAACAGGGTGAATGAACTGAACTGCATCTCAGCCGTGCTTCCCTTTGTTTAAAAAATAGTAATTAAAAAAAAAAAAAAAGTAGGCCTCATTGGTAAACAGCAGAAAACAAGCAAATAGGGGCTGCTGGTGAGGACAGCGTGAGCAGCAGAGCTGAGAGCAGCAAGCAGTGGAAGCAGAAATCCTACCTGCCCTCAGACACAGGGCAAACTGCGAGCAAGAGAGAACCAGTGCCCCCGTCTATCACGGTGGGGCTCTGGAGGATGGGTGACCAGCCCCACAGCTCAGCACCAGAGCAGGGCAGCGCCTGTCCCCATCCCTGTCCCCTCCTGTCCCCAGCCCCTTGCTGCCTCTGGCACTCGCCCACCTCTCTGCGAGCTGCTGGTTCAATATCGAGAGAGCAGAAAAAAGACCCAGAAGGGGAAAAAAAAATGAAAAGAAAAAAAAGCCCCAAAGAGCAAAACAAAACAGATCAATATTTTGTGCTGGGTTAGTGAAATGTGCTGGCTCACAGCAGGGATAAGCACCAGAGCCAGTAGAAAGCAGGAACAGGAGGGGACAGCGATTGCTCTCTTTTGGCAGTCACTTTCCAGCCTGATGGCTACTGCTGCTTCCTGCAGGCTGACAACACCTTGCTAGCTCCTGTCAGCCAGGCAGGGATCTCTAGCGACATGGAAAGCTGCAGAACTGTCAGCTCCCAAGGCGGTAAGGACTTTCTGCATTCACTGCAACATCCTAAAGAATGCACCCAGCTCCTCACAGTCTGCACGCTGCTCCTTAGGCGTTTTGAAGTGCCTCTTTCCGAACGCAGTGCACTTACACACCTTGCCGTGCTGAGTACCAGCTCTGGGTACCACAGAGGCAACCAGGAGGCTGTGGCATGAACAAGAATCAAATCCAAAGTTACCGTTCCCTAAGTTAGGATAGTCAGTGGGAAGGCAAGTGGGTCTGTTAGCACGGTTCTCCGACCTGCCCAAAGCCTTAAAGCATTAACTTGAAAATGGAGAAAAGGCAGGCAAAGTGCTTAGTGTAACCTGGTGGACTGTGAAAATGTATTTCCAGCCCCAACGGTGGAGTAGACCAGGACAGCTAAACTGAGACTGCTTCCAGAGGCAGCAAGACCGAGCAGTAAATCGCATCTGAGATTCCACGACACCTGCCATCAGCTGCGACGAGATGCGTTAAAAACAACTTCAGATACCGCTGGAATGGATTACAGAAGAAAAGCAACACCAGGAAAAACACACCTCTTCCTGGTAGCTCGTCCTGTAGGCCATCTCCAGGTCCCGATCCAGGAAGTTCAGGCTCAGCTTGCTGATAGGCGGTTTGAAGAAGTAGTCCTTCATGAGGCTAGAGGGAAAAGACAAGCGTCAGCACCAGGGCAGCTCCTTCAGAGTCCACCACGTTGTGGCTCTGCTCCCAGGGACGCAGGCCCTGCCCTCTGCAGCTCCTGCAGCTTGGCTTTGCTCTCAGCCACGGCACCCCCTTACCCACGCCGCTCGCTCAGTCAGAGGAAATGCTTCACAGGAACAGGACAGAGTGACTTTTGTATTTTCAGGAAGACACCAGTTCTCCAAGAAACTTAACAGCTCTGACTGCAGATGGCTACAGATAACTGTAATATAAGCTAGTGGATGGTAAAGGTTAATTGCTGCTACAGATGCACGGCCTCAGGCGACGCACGGCTGCGAGTTATTTATGTCTTAGGTGGAATTCTATCGTTCAGAGCAAGCCAAGGATGGTAAAGGTGACAAATTGTTTGAAAAAAAAATGTTGTCCATTTTAGAAAACAGCACTGTCTTGTTATTTCAGAGACACTAAAATAACTCAGTAACTCAGCTGGGAGCACTCACTTAGCAATCCAGGCTGCAGGAAAATGTAACCCGAGGTGATGGATGGCTTAAATTTACCTCTGCAACGGAAAATTTGAAATTGCCAGAATCATCAACAAAGGCATTGACAAATAGTGAAATGAGCTGACTAGAACTAATGAACCAGGAGGCAGCATCTAACCAGGGGCTGTCTGTGCACTCCTTCACCTTATCTTCCAGTGCCAGCTGCAACAAAAACATAAAAGAAGCCTCAAGCATTAAAAACATCAAAAAGGTGTTTCTATTTCCCACCTTCTGGAGCAAAACCAGAGCATTTTTTGAGTTCTGCATGAGATGCTAGAGGTTTATGAAAGAAGTTTCCCAGCAACACCTATGACACTTGACTGCAAACCCTTTCTTCCTTGGGCAGATGTCAAAGAGCTGGCAGGGCTCAGCTCGCTCCGCGCTGACTGCTTTGTGCCCGATGGTCTCAGGGCAAGGTCACGCTCGCTTGTGCCGTTTATTTCTGGGACAGTCTGTCACCCCTCTGCGCCGCCCTGATCTGGGACCTCAGAACGCACGCTCTCCTTGCGAGCCTCCTCTCGTTTTCAGGCAGTTGATTCCACTCATCATTTGCCACGTGCTGGTTTAAAACTTGCTGGAGAAGCTGAAGTGGGGCTGCTTCCTTCCAAGCGCTGCCTTGAAAACTGCAGCACCTGAGCAAAAATCTGAGTGGGCTATTCTGCAGTTGCTAACTCTAAGCAAAAACCAAAGAGATACACATGAGACCAAAGCACATGCAGATGAGGAAGGTGAGGGATCCTACAGAGCTCGTCTGCACCTGCACTCTTGCCTCATGCTACTTTGGGTTTGGTACCACCAAAAGAACTGCCAGGTTTTTGGGGGTTTGGTGGCTTTTTGGAGCTGAACCACCAGCCCAGCCCCAGGCCGGGTCGGCTGTCCCAAAGGTGAAGTTCTCAGTTCAGCTGCCTAAAAGCACTCGGGGGCACCCTCTGCTCCCCATGAGCTGCTGTGCCTCCCTAGGACAAAGAATTTCTGTTTTCTGCTGCTCAGGCAAGACTGAGGAGTGGCAGTCGAAAGAAACAGATAAATTTAGCAAGTATTTTACAGAAAAAAACTGCCCTGAGAAGGGGACAAAGGGCTGTAGAGAAAGTAACTTCTGGGGAGAGGCTCCGGTCTCATCAGGACTCCGCCTGGTGGGTGCAAGAGGCCTTTAGTAAAACACCTCCTGGTCAGCCTGCGCGTGCCTTCTTGTGACTCCTCATGATCTAAGGAACAGGAGCTTTTTCTTGGAAACAAACATCTAAAATGAGAGAATCCCATGAGGGCATCCCCCAGGAAATTCAGTTTAAGCATTCTGTACTCTTAGTACCGCTTCTGCTATGGTTTTCTTTTAAAATACAGGGGAGCAAGCAGGTCCCAACGAACAAAGCCTGCTGTTCCTGTAGTGCTTGTAGGAGAGACAGAGCCAAAGCTCAAACTCCGCACCGTTTGCCAAATACATACACTCAGCTTCTAAGAAAAGGCAAACCGATAACTACTGTGAAAAGGATTCTGTCGTAACGCAGTAGTACCAAGATGCCACACCAACACCGCCTTTATCACTTTGTCACTATTATTTTTAAAGATAACTGGAACTGTGCTGAGAAACCAACTCCAAGGTGAAATGTGGGCATGCCAAGAGCCAGCAGCAGCCAGCCCCAGGCAGCTGAGGAGGGCGCAGGCTCCTGAGTCGGCCCTGGGACATGTTCACCTCTCCCCGGCTGGACGGGATGCCTGCATGACACAGCTCCTTGCCGTATCTGGGTTAGACATCTCCTGGTAACGCGACACCTGATTTCCACTGCAGAGCAGAACACCTGCGCCACGCGACACGGCGCGCCCGCTTGCTGCTGCTGGCTTTGCAGTAACATAAAACCAAAGCAGCAAAGTCCAGTATTAGTTACTGTGCACAGTGTCAATCTTCACGTGAGATGAATAAGTTTGGATTTCACCACCTTCCCCAGGAACACTCAGGTTTCCCATTCCAACATCCCCACTGGTACTAGGCTCGAGACCAACAATAAGTTGCATTTTACAGCAGGGGACCGAGCATGTTTTTTTAAGTGACTCATTACATATAACTTAGCATTGAGAAATGTCAAAAAGGATTGATACAAAATGGTAGGCTTAAACCATTTTGAATAGACCTAATTAATCAGGAGATTATTTTTGGAAAGTTATGTTTACATGAACTGAACTCAGCAGAAGTTTCCCTGGCAACAAGAGACAGCCCACTTAATATGGCAATAGTGATATTTAATTGAGAAAAAAAAGCTGGGCTTTGGGGCTTTGCCTGATGCCAGCTCACCGTCCTGCTTCTCCCTGTTACCGAATCAGAAGGAAGCATCCATCTTGTGCACGGAGGAGGAAAGCTCCAGGAACACAAGAGCTGGAGGTGGGGATCTTTAGCAGCAAAAAGCTGCTTCTGTAGGTTTGCAGTAGGCTAGTTACATTTTAAACAAAAATCCAATTTGTTGTCCTGATTTCTGCAAACATTCGGACTTGCACAATCATTCTGTCTTCTGCTATTTTAAAGTATCAGCTAAACAGCTACTCTCAGGCTCATATGAAAAGAAAAGCAAAATCCTTACTGACGTTGGCCCTGGGAAAAAGGTAATCTGAGAAAAAACAAGAGAAGAAAGCGGAGAGGGACTGGCGTCCCTGCCCCTCACTCCTCCCTGCCTTGGTCATGTTTTCACTTAGGAGAGCGCTGTCGCTGTCCCAAGCAGCCATGGATATACATGAGCATCCAGTTTCAAGGGTATTTAGATAAAATGTCCCTAATCTGAGTGGAAGGAGTGAAGCAGAAAGAAGAATAGCCATAAATAACAACAAACCTACGTTATCCGCTCAGCTGATCGAGCCAAATCACTGCCGCAGTAAGGGAGATGCAGCCGTGTGCTTACAAAATCACACACTTCTGAGTTTTGGAGAATATGTCTTCCTCTGCCCAAAAGAAAACTTTTTGTTTGAAATGCAGAGAAAGGCTAACTTCACAAAATGTTGTCGGTAGCCAAAAGGTCTGTGAGAACTGACTCCTAAGAATTCTGCTTCCCAGCCAAGTATGATTTCTAGGCATCAGTTAGTCACACAGTGTTATCAGATGTTGTTCTCTTGCTATACAAAAATGCGAGTTTTGTGGTTCAGATTGTATGTCACACTCCTAACAGCAGATGAAGGTACACAATGTGTGTGTTAGGAGGAATTCTGAATATAAAGGTAAGAGGTCAATTTCATGACAAGTCATTGTAAGACGATTTTTCCTTCGCAAAGACTCAGAAGAATGGCTGTTCACCATGGGAAAAAAAAAAAAAAAAAAAAAAAAAAAGGTATTTTTCTCTTTCTTTTTTTATAGTANAAGGCCTGGCTTTATATATTCCTGAGGAGAATGTTTTTGACTTCAAGCTCCTACTGTAGGCTGAAGAGAAAGCATGCAACATGTTACGTTAACAATAATGACTGACACGAGACAGCAAGCACACAAGTACTGATTAAACACGTGGGAGCCCTGCTAATGCCTTCTCTCTCTCCTTCATACACTCCCACCCGGTGCAGCTCCATTTTCCTTACCTGTCTTCTTTAATCACATCCACGAAGTGGGCATCTGTCTTTTCTCTGATATTTTTGAACCTCAGAGGAAGTAGGGCTGACTGGTCCAGACTCACTCCCCCCCACCTTCCTTTCTCCTGCAGCATTTCGTACAGCGAGGTCTGGCTGTTGCTCAGCTTCTCTTCCTGCGGGGGACTCAGCAGCCCGTTCTGAGTCTTTGGGCTGTGTCCTCCTGGAGCCTGCATGACAGAAAGCAGAACATACATAGCGAGTGTTAATGGCTGAGAAAGCAGCCAGGAGAGATTTCAAGGAGCAAAAGTGAAAAGAACTCTCATCTGATCATGCCAAAGGCCTACCTCCACCTGCCCTGAAATCACTCACGCCTGCATGGCTGGTTAGCTGTTGTCTCTTCTCTTGTTGTGTCCCTGTTCCCCAGGCACCAGAAAACAAAGAACACATTCACACATGCAGTGAAGACCAGCCGCAAGCCCAGACTTCATTTGCTCACCTTCAGGTCAAGATTCTCCTCAAAGTCCTTCCAAATACCTGCTGAACTCTCCTTCGGCAGGCCATGGGACTGCTCACTCTGCCGGCCCCGCAGATCCTCCCACTGAGCACCACAGCCCCACTGCTCTCCCAGGAAGTGGGAACAGCCCTGCCTCAACAGCCCCTTGGTACAGCTCACTATCCCACAGAAAACCTACCCTGCAGCTGAAACCACGTTTCCTTCCCTAAGACACAGTTCTTTCACTGTTGCATTAATAATGCAGCTTTAAATGTTGACACCTGCTTATGTGCACAGTGTTATCACGTCTGCTTTCATCCGTTTCAAAATAGAAGTGAGTTTCAGCCAAAAATTGTTCTATTTTCATGGAACTTGCCGTTCCTTCCTTTACACTTTGTAAAGACCAATATGCATTGAAGCACACCCAGGAAATCAGACAACTAAACATGGCGAGAGCCAACGCCAGCTGGGTTAGTCAGGATCATGTTATAACTCCCAAAGGCAAACACGTATCAAACTTCGGGTATCTGCTGCTCACCTCCCCCCTGCACGTCTTGTCATTTCCCACGTATCACCCATCCCCACCCCGAAGCCCACTCCTGACAGAAGTTCCTCCGCTCCTGCCCGCGCTGCAGGCAGCGCAGCAGGGACGAGCTCCTCCAGAAGGCTATTCTTGGATGTACTGCAGTGACCAGAAATATCACACCACCCAGCCATGCGCTGAAATATGTTCCTTGGATCGTAAAATCAACTCAGCTGAAGTTGAGAAATACCTGATTTTTCCCCTTGCAAAATTAATTGGGCCTCCTTGTGTCCCTGTCCTCAAAAACAAACGAGGAACATGACCATAGGCAGGTACAACTGAGGGTGCACAGGCGGTTGGTACGAGGTTATTTGCTATTTTTTGACAGGAAGATGCTA
This sequence comes from Alectura lathami, assembly GCA_013399715.1. NCBI lineage: Eukaryota > Metazoa > Chordata > Aves > Galliformes > Megapodiidae > Alectura > Alectura lathami. Next base: position 220,998 of record VXAV01003552.1, read on the forward strand.
CAACAAAAAAACATTCTTCTAGCATAAGCATTTCTGGTATCCACTTTTCTAGTCGAACAAACACAAAACGAAGCACGTTTTGAGCATGTTAAAAACTTCCCTGCATCGCTTCTCTCGCAACCGATCACCAGCGGAGGCAGCAGGCCATCGCCACGAGCAGGGAAGGGGACTGCCAGCCCGTCCCCCCCACCACCCACAGCAGCTGGTCTGGCAGCCTGCAGGTGCTCACGGTGCAGCGAGAGCAGCTGCTGAAGTACAACAGGCAGCGTCAGCAGCTGCCCCAGTGTGCTGCCAGCGTTCTGCCCAGGAACGTAAGTGACAGAAGAGAAAGGTGAGCTCAGCAACACCGACCTCAGCAAAGGCTCCTGGACCGGCCTGGTCCTTGTGCCTGCCAGAAGGGCACCCTCCTGGTCACCACCAAAGGTCACTGGTGACTTTTCTGAGGGGAATGCTGAGCAGCTTCCCAGCAAGTGCTGGAGGGAGTGGGGGGCGGTGTCACAGCCGCCGTCCTGGGACCAGCAGGCCCTGGGACCAGCGGGTCTGTCAGCCCGGCGCCTGGACGCCAAGGCTCTTCGTGCTTCTTGGTGGTTTGGATGCCAAGGATTGTACTTGCTCAGGACACTTCCCAGAAAAAAAACAGAGGCCTAGCAAAATGAGGGTCACAGTGACCAGCGTTGTCTTTGCGAAGAACTCTTCTCCTTTTCCTCACCCCTGCAGCAGAAGCGCTGCTTTTCTTGAAGAGCAGTAAATGAGGCAATGCAATTTTTTGTCTGAGCAGCTCAACACTGTAGTGTCTGCCTTCCCTGTCCTCTGAGCTCATCTGAAGAATGCAGTGAAAACTTCTGCTCTGTCAGAGAAGGCAGGCAGACTCCTCTTGGCCTTTTCTCTTCAGCTCTTTGGCAAAGGCCGAAATTCCTAAGAAAATTCTTCCCTTTGGTCAGCTCGCGGTTTTCCTGTGCTGTCTCCACTCTGTTAACCTTAACAGGAGAGGATTAGAGTTTGAAACTCCTTGTGTGTAAGGAGAAAATCCCCACTACGCCAGCCAAGGCTGCAAAGACCTGGGGACCACGTGCCATGGCAACACCGTGACGTGGCTGTTCTTCAGGCTGTCGTTTAAGTGGGCATCCCAGACTTACTGGACAGCCACTTGGCAGCTCCAGGCATTGGCAGACAACGGGCAACCTGTGAGGACACGAGGGACACACGATGGGGTCTCCACCAACTCGTCTCTCCCAGCGAGATCACCCACGTACGACGCAGCGCTGCACAGGCCTCTTCCCAGCAAGGCCTGGTGACTCAGTGATTAACACACTTGAGGCTAGCGGAGCTCAGCAGAAAGAAAATCAGAAGAAAATTCTCATGAAGACAACATATGACACTAGGTGGGTGCTGGCAGAGAGAGATCTCCGTTTGCAGCTGGTTCCTGGAGACCCCGGGCACGAGGGCAGCAGCCTGGGAAGCAGCGTCTCTTGCTCACCATCCTGGTGGTCTGGGAAGGTCTCCCACAACGTTTCTGCCTCGGAGATCTCACGTTGTTCTGAGACCAGTGCCTACTGGCCACACTGCTCGATTTCCCTCAGAGCTGAAGGGATTATTTTTTTTCTTAGGCCGTTTCCTGGGAACCCCAGCAGAGCACAGGGCCTACAGTGCCGCATACCATTGACACAAACACTGGCAAGTTTTTCCATTAGCACCACACACAAGTAGAGCTTGACAGACAGATGGGAAGGAAAACAACCAGATAGCAATCTCTGAGCTTGGTTTTAAAGTGATTCTCCCCAGCGAGGGAAAAGCATTAAACTTCTCTGAAAATATAACAGAGCTGATGAGCACTGCCATCCATGCTGCATTTAGGTGGGAGCGTGATTTTCTGGAAGGGGGAGAGATGGCAGGGAGAGCAGGGAGGCTTCGAAGGCCGCGAACAAGAGACAAACAGGCAGTGTCTGGGACTGCAGAGGAGTAGGTGGCTTCAGGAAGAACATCTAAGCAACAAGCACAGAAAACAATCTTGGCAGCAGCATGCTGAATACGTTAGATACTGTATTTGTCAGAAAAAGGATGTGAACGGACGTAGGTGCTGCGAATTCCAGCTGTGTGCACGAACAGGAACGACTCAGAGCTGTAATACAGGAGACAGTGGCAAGACGGGGTGGTGACACGTGGCGTGGTCACGCACGGCTGACTGGCGTAAGCAAAGGAGAGTGGCAGTGCCGCTTGTGCCTCTGTCACTGGCTAGCCTCAGCATGACCTGGAGCCCCAACTTCAGGTCCTGCTCACTATCAAGATGGGCTCATATCATCACTGATTGGTTTGAACAGTTGAGGGAGGGGGGTCCAGCTAAAGCTTAGAATGCAACTGCTCCAAATTGGTTCTGCTGCTTGAGAGCTTGAATAAGGAACAGCAAAGCCAAAATGGAAAGCTAACTGAAGCAGAGAAATAAGGGAAGAGAAGGGAAGTGATAAATACTTGGATTACCTTCGTACTGCTTTTATGCTCATCCTGACAACCATTTTGGATAGCTCCTTCGTCTATGCTGACATCGCAGTGGGGAGCAAGGGTGGTACTACATGAAGGGCAAGGCTGCAAGGAGACAGAAAAAATTTAGCCAGGAACATTCTGGAGTCCTCGCAATATTATGCAGTTTATGATGTGGCCCACCTGTATGTTTGCTGCGTGGTTAAAAGGCAAAGCAACAGAAAGGGAAGGAGGGAACAACATTTTCAAGGACCAGAATCCACCATTTCAGAAACAAATCACACATTTTTTGTTTAGTAAAGCTAAATCTAATCCAGGGAAGCTTTACTGGTGTACAGTCACAGATATTCTGGAATCACTATTTACTGGCAAGGGGCCACCCCAAGAAGAACAAAATACTCTCCAGCTACAGAAGTGCAATTATCCTGTTTTAAAAGTGTCTGCAAAAGGATCTGGATGGCATTGTGACCAGCTGAGTGCAAAACGCAGCAAATTCAAACAAACACAGAACACCATGGCACACTGTAAATGGCACAGGGAAATGGGAGGCAACCCAATTAGAAACAAACAAAGGGAAATGCATCTTCATGCAGCCCTGTAAGACAGGGGAGTGGAGCTCTGCCTGCAGAATGCTGTCGGAGCCAAAGGCTGAACAAACATCACAGGAAACAAGGACACTAACAGTCACAGGGTGCACCTTTTGGAAGCAACCTACAATGCCACAGTTCTGCTTTTACAACAACCCATCCCATCGAGCTAAAACGTGGTCTTCTTACCTTGCAAAGTCCTTCAAGCTTTCCTCTCCTACTTGCCGTGTGCAGACAGGACACTGCACGAGAGGGACCTGCACCTGACCCCTGCTGACAGCTCCTGAGACAGTTCATTGTTGCCAGGCTTGCCAGAGGACTGGGCACAGACACCGTGCTCCCTACAACACCACGCTGATTTCAGCACGCTGTACTGTATGTTGGAGAGCTAGCCACAAAACAGCTTGATAACGTTACCAGCTTGGGCGTTTTGTCACAAACTCAACACGCCATGCCCATTCTGTTTTATCTCTGAGGGGACTGGTTCCAGCCTCTGCAGTGGATCTTCCTCCTGGTCCAAAGCCACAACGGCTTCTCCCTTCAGGTTTGCCCCTTGTTTCACAGACCAGTGTGTTTCTCTTTTCAGCATTGAATTTTCACCCCAAGCCCCTTATCCTGTCCTGTGTCACACTTAAATCTGAAAAAAAGATTCACAAATCTCAAATCTTGTGATGGCGGGCATTTCTACCAGCCCACTCCTCCTGGGACTGCTGCTCAGCTCATCACTCCGCAGCATCTCTCAGAGGCTCACACGAGTCTCCTTAGCACCACGTCCACTGCTCCTCAGGGGCATGGGCTGGGACACTGGAATTACCTACAGGTCTCCTCATCTGGCAGCAGACGAGCCAGCTTCATCCAGTTCTGAGCTGGTACAGCCTGAGCGAGTAACAGCACATTTGAAGTATGAAGCTGGTTCCTAAACCGTTCCGTTTAAAAAATATCCAACATCATGAACTCCTTGACCACTTTGAGGAAAGCAATATTAAATGGTTTTAGAAATGAACATGAGCATGGGTGAACACCATTCTAGGCTCCTAGAGAGATAGGCAATAGAATTAGGCACTGCTGAAGTCAGTTAATGGCGGTAATAAAACCAAAATACCTCTAATATCAAAAATCAATACTCTCCATCTGATCTCGGTGATAACCCAGCAGGACCAGCTCACGTGCTCAGCTCCTGGGGTTAAACCAGAAGACAAAACTCTCAGAAAAACAGCCTGACCTTTGAGGAGATGTTACCTGACTTACCCCAGCATCATTAGCTCCCTTCTCCACTGCAGACACTGACACGAGCTCGGTGCGGATGTGGCCCAGTCAGGATGAATAATACATTAAAGCACTTCCAGCAAACACCAGGACAAGCAGCAGCACTTTCAGTTTTCATACTAAGGGCTGATGATAACATTTTTTTACAACTGCCTATGATTCCCAAGCAAGTGTGGGATTTCACAATATGATAGGGAAAATAAGCTGATGCCAAGCACTGTTAGGCAAGTTCCAGTATTTCCATGCAGCAATCAGCTGCTGCTAAAGACTTCCATTTCCAGCATCTTTCCTCACTGTTTTAATTTTGTACGCACTTCATGACCCGAAGCTCGCCTTTTATCGATACCCATACTGCAGTGGGATTTGCAATCAAATTAAATGCAGACTTAGTGGAAGAGAGAAAGAAACACAATTCCTTTCGCGGATCAATTACTGTTGCATTCTCCTTCCTGACCTTCCTTAACAGACCTCGTCCAACTGAGCATCTCTGCAAGCCCGAGGTGTGCAAGTCATCCTTTTCATCCAACATGGCCACCTCTTCCCTTTGAAACAAAACTATTTCAGCTCGCCTGTCATTTTGCCCCTCCTACTGAAGTCTCTTTTGCAGAGCTGGAGTCATCTCCTCCCACACTGACACTGTTTACAGCGTTGTATTTAAAACAGTTGGCATGTAAGTCATGATTCTCCTGCAAATTATCGTGACTCTTCTGCAAATTATCTCTCCAGACCCCACCAGCAAGCTGCAGGCTTTAGAAGAAAAACACTACAAAAAAGAAACCCACTCCTTTTCAAAAACTGTGCACGAGCTGTAATTAAATGGCACAGTTGTTCTTCAAGGTGATTTTATATATTTTTATATATAACAAATATATATTGTATATATCATATATATGATGAATAATATTTATTTATTAGTAGTAGTAATATTGTAAGACCCATTCCAGCATGGCTGGCAAACCAAAGATTTCCTGAAGGCCTGACCCAGCCTCCCCGTCCACACGCACTGCTGTAGCAGGACCCAGCAGGCAGAAGGCAGCTGCACAGCCACACCTGTGAGGGTGCTGCGGAGCCTGGGGTCACTCAAAATTCACACCAGCAGCAATGCGTTTTGGGCACACTGCTTTCAAGGTTCTCTGGCGACTTGGGAAATCACTGCTGAGACCTCCAGAGCTCGTGGTGATGATCAAGCCCAGGTACCAACAAGCATAAACTTGCCGCAGCAGCTTGAGCACAGTGGTGCAGAGGGTATCTGAGAAGGCTGAAGCTGAGCTGGCACTTGTCCTAGACGCTCTTCTGAAGCAGCTTCCCTTCCTGAACAGCCAATTTAGCCTCTCCTTCACTTATCTGGATAGTCATGTTTGCACTTTTGCACTGCAAAAGACCAGCATCAGCACTCAAGCAGCAATTAAACACCCAGCCAGGGCGTCCCAGCCCAGAACAAGGCAGAGAGCAGCAAGCACAGCGTGGGCCGGGAGCACCGCACGCTGGCTGCTTGGGACCAGCGACGCCTCTGTGCCCGCCCTTCTGCAGAGTAAGTCACCCCTGTTTTAGAGAACACGTACCAGAGGGCAAGCTGATCCTTAACAGGAGATTATATTTTGGACTTGGGTCGTTTGAACAAGTACCACAAGTTAATGCATAACAAACTCGCGCAGACCCCAGCTGCAGGCCGGCCGGCTCCGCACCTCGCTGCGTGCCGCTGCCCTCCGGTTACAGCTTGCTTTGCTGTCCAGCATTAGCAGGGCACAGCTGCCTTCTCTCAGAAGAGCACCTTGAATTTCACTGCTGTTTAATCGCTCCTCCTTCTCCCCTACTTCGTGGACGGGCAGCTCAGTGACACATTTGGGGCTGTCCTCTTCCTTTCATCCTTGAAGCTCCTGCCCGTTACAGCCGCATGGGACCTCTGCGTGGCCATGCACCTTGCAGCACAAAGCCTCACCCACACAGACAACCACTGACTGCTTCAGGATGTGTCTTCCTGCCGTTTTTGCTCACAGCTTCATTGAAAGACAGCTGGCAAGCTGGTGCCCGAGGGATGCCAAATGTGCCATCGCACTCTTACATGGGAGTAGAAGCAGAAAGGTATTGCCAGCAGCGTGGGCCAGTCAAAGCACACGCAGTCCGTATTCTGGGTGGACACAAAGATGGCTCCAGCTGCCTTCTGTAGCCACACCGTCCTGCCTCGCTCTGTAAGGAGCTCACTTAGCCTTGGACCATACCTTTGGGGCAGCCTTCCAGCTTGTCACACTTGTGATCAAGTGGTTTTACTCCAGAATTAAACCCAAGCGCAGTCCATGCTCTCCTGACCCAGACGGAGCAGCATGAAAGCAGCCTGCCCTCAGCTCTGTCAGCTGAACGCCAAACCTGCATCGAAGAGACCTCCCCAGGACTCAGGACAGTGGCCTGCAGACGGCTTGGCATCGGTGCCTAGTTCAGGCAACCCAACACCAGGGACTGGCAGCACAAATAGAGAACAGACATCTGTTGTTTGGGAAATCTGTTCTGAGCTGGGAGATGGAGAGTAGCAGCAAGGCTTCCAAGCAATACACATTGTTTCACAGGTTTCCTTGTCAAGAATTCTGCTCAGAGGTGTTAACATAACAAAATGTCATGGTTTCTCTAAGCTGAATCCATACAGATCATTGCCCTCCCTTCTACATACAGAGCAAGCAGATAGAACACAACATCACAGCCTACCTGAGCATCTCCTCCTAGCACACAGAGAATCCTGTTATCTTTCAGTGGCTACGTCTGCTACATGCTCATATGAAAGGGTTCACAGGTACACAGCACACATTGTAAAGGAAAGGCAGAAGCAGGGTGCAGCAAACAGAAAATCATAAACGTTATAGTAGCTCCATGTGGCACAGGTTCTTCTCCATAAAATCAAGACCACTGAAGAAGCAGCACTGACCTCTCGGTCCTGACATACAAATACTAAAGAAATTGTTTACCTGAAACCATCTTCAAGTAATGCCTGAGACTGCTTGCCAATTCACTTGGTAATTTTTTTCTTTCCTGAAACTAAATGTTGTCTGCATCTAAGCGTGCGTGTACACAAACACACATATATATGCATATATCCGAGAGAGAGCAAGCACTGCGTAAGAAAACTGATGAGGTTTCCCCATCCGCACATCTCTCAGGGGTTCTTCCACCTGGAGCTCTGTGCTGCCTGGCTTCAGAGCCAGCCCTCACCTTTGGCTTCTCCACGGCTTTGAGGGCCTTCGCGGGGTCAGCGGCACTCTCGGCTGGGGGTGCTGCCTGCGTCCTGGCTCCGTCCCCAGCCTCCAAGCCGGGAAGCAAAGCTTGCGAGCAGCTGCAGTGGGGCTCCTTCACCTTCTGACCGGAGATCAGATAGGTTTTCAGACCTAGGGAAGAGATGTAAACAGTGAGAACTGCAGGCAGACAAAAACAACACTCCTTCAGACTGCTCAGGCACGAAATACAGTAGCTAGCAAAGCACTATCAGGGCTCGGGAGCACAGCACAGAAGGAGTAGCTGGGAACAGCCACCGGGAACACGGAGACATCCTGTGCGAAGCGGTGGCAGCCAGGACTGCCCAACATCTGCTGCCCCAGATACGGGAGACTCGAAGCCGCAGCAGCAGCAGCCATGCCTGACATGTGCTTTCTTTATTCCATTTTCACTCAGACACTTTTGAACAAGAGCTGAGGCTGTGGGCATTTGCTTCCAAGTTGTAATTTGAGCTGAAACATTAACTCTTTACTTCTGGAAAGGATTTACAGCCTGTTTGGCAGTGGGGTCTGGGCTGACATTCTACTTCTGCAAACCAGCACGCGTTCCTCCCCTTGCACTCTCCATTTCTCGCAGAGAGGTTGTGAAGCTGCTTAGTGCTTGGAAAAGGAAATGGCGCTTAAGTGCTAGAAATTCTGACGGGTGTTCACAGTCAGAGCAGACTTCACATTTCTAAAGAACAAACTCCATCTCTGGTACGCCCACACGCAGGCTCTGCAACTGTTGCATGAGCTGAGGCATAATTGGAAGCCAGATCCCATATTAAAGGCCAGGCTGGTAAATACAGCGTTGTATCAAGCTGCTCTGTACCAAAAACCTGTTCAAAAATCAGGATCTGAGTTTTGTTCAGAATATTCCTTATTTTCCTTCCTTGAAACTTTGCCTTTTTTCTAGGCACAAAGACGAAGGAGCTGCAAATCACACCTCTCCCTGAGCTGAGGCAAGCTGGTGTTGCTGCTGTTTCATGGGAAATCTCCCACCCAGCACAGACCGGCACTGCCCCTCAGGCTGGGGCACAGGCTGCTGTCACGCAGTGCCCCTCGGGCTGGGG
>VXAV01003553.1:1150-17934 GCA_013399715.1 Alectura lathami
AGGGCGCCTCTGTGCCTCGCCACCCCTCAGGGCCGGGGGAGCCTCTCCACCCGCCTCCCTCCCCACCGCACCGCTGCCCGCCCACGTCCCAGCTCCGTGCTGCGCAGGCGGAGGTTTCCCCGCCCGCAGCCGGGGAAGCAGCAGGGCTCCAGCTCCCCCCGCTCCCATCGCCGCGGCTCCTCCCGGCCCAGCCCNNCCCCGCCCAGCCCCCACGGTGCCCCCTGCCCCGCTCCGCACCTACCCTTTTTGCGAACAACTTCTTCTGACTCTGGCTTGCGGCTAACGGAGACGACCTTCATCACCAGGTGGTTCCCCCCTTGCCGGATGAGCGACACCACCTGCTTGTGCCCCACCTTCACCACGTTCACACCATTCACCTGGGACACAAAGAGAAGCGCTGCTACGGGGCCGGGCGACGGGTGCCAGGCCATGGGGCTCCGTGCCTCTGCCCCTTCCGCTGCGTTCCCGGCCAGCGGCCAGGGCTGTCGGGGACGGCCATGCGGCACCCGGACGCCACAGCTGGGGTGGCCATGGGTGGCCAAGCTGCCCGCGGCCTCAGAGCCACCCGCGTGGTTGGAAGGAAAATGCCTGCGCCTGCACGGCTCCGCACTCACTCTTGCAACGTGCTGTATATTGCAGGACTGCAAATACTCTAGAAATGAGGTAACAGCGTTCCGGCTGCCCGTGCAGCGCTCGTTTGTCACCCAAACCCCAAGACCAGAAGCTTCCCGCTGCCTGGCTGCAGCGAGGCATCAGGCCCGCACTCAACGGCACCAGGAGATGCAGGAGTTACGCCCCAGCCCTGCGTGTCTGTTCCAACTGTTTGGCAATCGTTGCTGCTTAAAAAAATAAGAAGCAACCAAGAGCACCCAGGACACCACCTGGCCCTACGCTGACCAGCACGAAGCCCGTTCCCAGCCGCTGGCCCTCGCGACGCCCGCAGCCCCGGGCACCGAACGCTTCTCCCTCGCCCCAGCCCCAGCGGGAGCCGTTTCGTCTCGGCGTCTACGGAGATTTTACTAACGCTGAGCGAGCGCAGGGCGAACTGTTGTGGTGTGCCTGATTAGAAGCAGGGAGGTTTCTGTAATGCTCGGAATTCAGGAGCTGTTTTCTATGAAACGCTGTAAAAATAACGCATAAAAAGAAAACAGGCGTTGCGCTGAGCTCTGAAATAGAACACTGAGATTTTCTAAGGCATTCTGAAACACTCCTTTGATTTCAATTATTTCTCTTATTCAAATGTCATGAAAACACAGAGTTTTCCTCAGAAAACTGGATTTTGATGAAATTACCAGCCCGCTGCAGTTAAACCACCTCCAACCTGCTCCTGGATCACCTGGACAGAACACCCCGAATTCCACAACCCCAGAGCCGCGGGGGCAGCAGGGCCCTGGCAGCCCCCCAGCGCCCCCCAGAGCCGGGGCACAGGGCAGCGCCCAGGCGGGGCTGGGGCTCTGCGGAGGAGGAGGAGACTCCCCCGGCCCTGGGCAGCGTGTGCCAGGGCTCTGCCCCCTCCCAGCACCGCAGCTCCTGCTCCTGCTCCTGCCCAGGGGGAGCTCCCTGGGGGCCAGCTGGTGCCCGCTGCCCCCTGTCCTGGCGCTGGGCAGCACCCAGCAGAGCCCGGCCCCAGCCCCTGGCCCCCTGCAGCCGTTGCTCAGCGCTGAGCAGACCCCTGCCAGCCTTCTCCTCCCCAGGGCAGGGCAGGGCAGAGGGGTGAGCCCCTCCCCATCCTGCTGGGCCCGCTCTGGGCCGTGCCCCCCAGGGTCCCTCCTGGCCCCCAGGGCACAGCGCTGGCTCGTGGTCACCTCCTGCAGCAGGTCCTGAACCGAGCCCCGGGGAGGCCACGCGGAGCGGCCGCCAGCGCTGTTTCTCCCTGCGCACGCTGCTGAGGAGCTTCACGTGCACCCCCAGCTTTGTGCAGCACGGACCCTGCAGCACACAAAGCCTTGCAAAAACCCATGGCACCTCCACCGCGATCTTCATCAAACGAACCCGACACCTGCAAGAACGGAATTACATTTGTTTGGTGAGATTTTACGGTGTTCCTATAGTCTCCTCCTCAATTTTCTATCAGCTGCCTGCAGTAGCAGCCTGTCTGCCTTTGTCAGGAGCTGCTGCCAGGCTCTCAACTTTGCAGTTGACTGTGAGGTCCCTGCTGCCCCCCTCGGCACCAGCACTCTGCCAGCCCCCGGCATTTCCCCAGGATCACACGATTCAAAAACCACAAGAAAACGACAAATCACCGCCTGGGAGCCGCCGACAGCTCCGGTTGCTAATGGCTCGGGAAGCGTTTCATCATCTGCACGCGATCCGCGCACACCGCCCTGCTCCTTCCCAACGCAGAACAGAAATACCGAGAGCACGCGCCCGGGCTGTGCCATTTTCCATCATCCCAACGCACCCAGTGGGCAGCAGTTCGGGTCTTTGGGGTGCTCTGAGCCCACCCCTCCCCGCACACACAGCAGCGCCGGCTCTGGGGAACCCCAGGGATGTGGCCCCGAGGACGAGCAGCACAGCACTGGGCAGGGGGAGCTGGCACCAGCCCCAGCGCGGCCAGAAATGGGCCAGAGCCGAGCTGGGCGGCAGAAGCTGCATGGGAAAGCTCCACCGCCGGAGTGGGGATGGGGAGAAGTGACACCTCTGCTGCTGACCAGGACGCAGGGCTCAGCGCCCTGAAGGTCTCAGAGTGACAGCGGCAGAGCAGCCGCCGCACGTTGCTGGGCCTTTTTTGCGGAAGACGGAATAAAACCGGGCTGGGGGGGTCAAAACGCCAGGAGGCTGCGGCTCAGCCTGAGAGCAGGAAACGGCACCTGCAGAAAGCAGGTGAGAAAAGCAGCCAAGAGGCTCAAACAGCACAGGGGACAAGAACCCAGGAGCCCGGTCAGACAACTGCCTGCACCACTCCTGCCAGTGTCTGAAAAAAAGGACATTTCCGAAAAACCAGAAGCCTGAGCCGTGCAAGAAACCAGGTTTGGTCGCAGCCCGTGAGGTGCAGGGGTTAACCCCGGGAGGCTGGGAGCCCTCCCCTAGGGCTGAACACCCCACGGGCCGCCGGCCTCGGGTGGGGAGGCGTCAGGATGGGGAGGTCAGCGGGATGGGGAGGCGTCAGGATGGGGAGGTCAGCCGCACGGAGGGGGAATGTGCGCGGTTCTGATCCGGAAAGAAAAGCCTCCAGCTTCCTGGCCACGGCTGCTCTCCGAGGAGGACGGGCAGCTCTCCGAGATGCGCTGCCTGGCGGAGGGCAACAGATCGAGAATCAAACCGTGCAGAAAGGGGCTGCGCAATCCCAGAATCCTTAAGGCTGGAGAAGTGTTCTCGGGGAGCTGCAGGGAGCCGTGAGGCTGCTCAAGCAGGACCTGCCCTTCGTGAACCCATCTGGCTAGGCCTGATCCCCCTGCACGTGCCGTGCGGTCGCACTCAGGATGATCTGCTCCACGACCTTCCCTGTAGCTCCCCGGATCCTCCTCCCAACCCTTCTCGTACATGGGGGTCACGCTGGCAAGCCTCCAGCGGGCTGGGACCTCCCCAGGTCCTCGACCAGGACTGCTGGTAAACGACGGCGAGCGGCTCGGTGAGCGCTTCCGCCAGCTCCCTCAGGCGGATCCCACCCGGCCCCGCGGAGCTGTGACCGTCCAGGTGGAGCGGCGGGTCCCTGCCTGCTTCCTCCTGAACTGCGGGGGTTCGTCCTGCTCTCCACCGCTGCCTTCCAGGCCAGGGGCTGAGCACCCCGCAGATGGCCACTCCGACTTTTGAGGACAGAAGCGCAGAAGGCGCTGAGCGCCTCTGCCTCTTCCTCATCCCCAGTGGCAACGCTCCCCGCCGCATCCAACAAAGGACGGAGATTCTCCTTGGCCCTCCTCTTGCTGTTGATAAATTTGTAAAAACATTTTTTTGTTGTTCACAACAGCGGCCAGGTGAAGTTCTTGCTGTGCTTTCACCGCTCTAATTTTCGCCCTGCGTACCCTAGCACCACCACTGTCCTCTTCCTGAGCTGCCCGCCCCTTCCTCCAAAGAAGGCAAACTCTTTTTCTCCCCAGAGTCCCAACAGAAGTCCCCTGTTCAGCCAGGCCGCTCTTCCCCGCCGGCTCATCCTGCGGCACAGGGGACTGCTGCTCCTGCGCCTCCAGGTTCCCTTCCCGAGGGATGCGCAGCCCTCCTGGAGCTCTCTGTCCTCCAGAACCAGCTCCCCAGGGCCCCTCCAGGGGATGGAGCAGCTCCTGCCAGGAGAGGCTCAGAGCGCAGGGACTGGGCGGCCCGCAGAGGAGTGGGGCCGGAGAGATGCGGCCGAGGCTCCCGAAATCGCCCCGGGCAGCGGGCACGGGAGCTGCGGAACTGCTGCGCACCAGCCCCTGCAGCGCTGGGAGGGGGCTCACCGTGGAACTGGGGGGGATCGGCTGCAGCCAGACAGGAACGAGCCTTCCTCGGGCAGCAGGCAGCGCTCCTCCAGACGCACGGCGCGGGAGGCCGCGGCGGTGGGCGCTGCTGGCAGGGTCAGAAAGGGACGAGCTGAATCCTTGGAGAGCAGGGCCGTGCACAGGTGCTGACGGGACCAAGCAGGACCCTTCCTGCTGCTGCCCCCAGAGCAGGGACGCTGGGTGCTGGAAGGCACGAGGCCGCGCACCACCCACAAGCTCTTCTGCGCCTTCACACCTCCACCCTTGTGACTGGGGGGGCCCTGGGCAGCCCGACCCCGGGGGTGGCAGCCAGCCCCCGGCACGGTGGGGCCGGGGGGCCCTGGGGTCCCTTCCAGCCCAACCCACGCGTGGCCCTGTGGGCTCAGCACCCCTGCGGAGCTGCTGCCCTCACACTCTGAACAAGATGGGCTCCTCAAGCCCCGCAAACCTTCTTCCAGCTCGTGAATCATTTTGAGGCCCTTTTCTGAATTCTGCTCAGTAACTCCAGATTCGTCTCGTGGTGCCAACTCCTGACTTGCACAAAGTAATGCTTTAGTCATCCTCCAAAGCCGCAGCTAGCTCCGCGAGTTCCCAGAATCTTAAAGCCTATCCCTTGCACGGACAAACAAAGCTCCTCTGCCACGTCCCACGCCATCAGCTGACGTTAACGCAGCTATCTGGGAGGAACCCGTGTCTCCCGCCGGCCTGCGTTTCCCAGCGCCGTCCCAGTCCTGCCACCCGCACGCCCCGCGCGCGGCCGCGTGTCCCTGCGCAGGCCGTGGGACGCGGCACGCAGCCCACCGCCCCGGGTCCACCCCCCTCTGCGGAACCCCCAGCCCTCACAGAGCTCCCCTGGCGCTGCTCGGGAACAGGGGGGGAAGTGGTGGGATCGCAGGGTGTCGCTGGGTGTCGCTGGGTGGAGGACACCTGGCTGGGAACGGCTCCACAGCAAGCACCTTCCCCTTAGCAGCTGCTCTGCTGGTCAAGCACGGTTTGTGAAGGAAATCCACGGTGGGACGAGAGGGGCTGGCCTCAGGCTGCGCCGGGGGAGGCTCAGGTTGGACGCGGGGGGGAATTTCTCCTCCTGGAGAGCGGCCAGGCGCTGGCACAGGCTGCCCAGGGGGGCGCGGGGTCCCCGTCCCTGGGGGCGTTCAGGAGCCGTGTGGCTGTGGCACTCGGCGATGACCGACGCTGACGGGCCGGGGCCCTGCTGCTGACACAGCTTCCCGAAGCCCCTGCTTGGCACCCTCGGAGCGCCGGCCCGGCGGCAGCCCCAGCAGCTCCCCGGCTGCACGGCAGCAGGCTTTGGAGGCAGCTCCCGGGCGAGGCTCCGCCAGGCTCTCGGGCGAGCGCTCTCCCAGCCTGTTCGCTTCAGCAGGAATATTTTTAGCAAATACTATCTCACTTTCTCCTTGGTTACAGCTGGGAAACTTTCTGTTCCAAGCGCATCATATGGATAGATACATCCTCCTGATTTGTTCCAAACTCAGAACAGAACATTTCTGCTTTTTTTTTTTCCCTTTTTGCACCAGAATATACATTTTTATCATTTACATACAGAAACGGATCTCTACCAGATTTTTTTTTTTCACTTCTAATGCTCTAAAATTTCTTATTATCTTTACATATTGGCCTCTGATATTTCCTTTGGCTTCCCTTAGCAACCTCCCCCACACTCAAGCCCAAATTAACCGCGCTTCCTTCTCCCTTACTTGCTGACCTTTCCAGCACGACGCGGCCACGCGCGGCTCGAGCAGTACTTGACTGCTGCTTCCTTCACTCACCGGGAGCGGCGATGCCTTGCCCTGCCATTTCCTTATCCCTGACTTTTGGGCTGCATTTAGCAACGCGTCCTCAAATAACCCCTGGATTTTCCTAACCATGGACAGCTGAGCTTCTCAAACACCCACGCCCCCGAGGGGCAGAGCCCTCCCCCCTACCCCAGGGGGAGCTCACAGTGAAGCACCGACCCCGAGCAGATCTCCTGCTACACCTGCACGCTTGCACTGGAGCCATCCGTTCTTTTTTCGCAGTGCCAAACGAAATTTGCGCTGCAGGACAGCACCCTGCACCAACGGCGTCCCACCGGGGGCAGGGGAGATGCCCAGCAACCACCCCCCTGCTGGGCCAGCCCCCGCGCAGCAGGTCTCTCCCTGCCCACCAGCACAGGCAGAGCTCTGCCGCTGGCCGCCTGGGCAGCCCCAGCCACGCCAACTGTTCATTTCTATTTTATTTTCTCTTAGCAATGCCTACAGAACTGACCTAGGCAGCGAGAACATCCACAGGTTCAGACCCCCGAGGCCACCTGGAGACCCCGAGCCCCCCGAGAGGGGCCTGGGGGGGCTGCGGGCGGTTCCACGCGGTCCTGCCCCGCGCTGCTCTCCGGGCCCCGCGCCCTGATGCCGCCTCTCGACGCTGCGGAGCTGCAGGCGGTGCAGGCGTCCTCCCAAACAGTGCTGTCGAACAGAGAGCGCTGGGAAGCGGAGAGAGCTCTGCCCTGGAGAACAGAGCTTGGCAGGGAGCACAGGCACAGTTCAGCCCTGCTGGGCGGCCCTGTCCTCGTTTGGGGTTTGCTCGTCACCCTCGGCAGCGTCACTGCCACGGGAAGGCTGCTGGCCCCGACAAGGGACAGGGACACCGCGAGCCAGAGCTGTCCTGGGCCAGGGCTGGCAGCGCTGTGGAAGGAGCTGGGCACTCCTCCGTCCTCCCCAGCCCTCCCCTTGTTGCTCACACGGGTGGGTGCCGGTGGTGCACAGGGCCAGGCAGGGCAGAGCTGGCAGGGAAGGGGCTCACGGGGCAGCGGGGGCTGCAGGGCGAGAGGCAGAGCTGGGACCGGGGGTCCAGGACAGACTTTGGGGTATCGGGGGAGCTGCTGGAAGTGATTCCTGGGAAGCAGCACGAAGGGAAGGAAGGTTGGGCTGGTTTCTGAAGAAATGTTTTGAGACCTCAGGAGCAGTCCACCCTGCTGATGAGGAAGACCGGGTGTTTTTGCAGAAGGCTCGATGAGGCTCCAAACTCCTCAGCGAGCTGAGGAGCACAGAGCACACAGCAGGAGGAGCAGCGCAGAACAAGGACAGCGCGTGCTGGGAACCGCCACCAGAAGGAGGGACAGGGAAAACACAACCGCGCCAGTGCCTGACCGCTCTCCGGGAGGAGAAATTTCCCCCCGTGTCCAACCTGAGCCTCTCCTGGCACAGCCTGAGGCCAGCCCCTCCGGTCCCATGGTCCCATCGCTGCCGCCTGGGGGGAGAGGCCGACCCCCCTGGCCGCAGCTTCCTCTCAGGGGGCTGCAGGGAGCCAGGAGCTCGGCCCTGAGCCGCCTCCTCTCCAGCCCGAACAGCCCCAGCCCCCCAGACGGCATCGCCCTTCCGCTGGGGCTGGCAGGCAGCGCTGGACACCGCGCTCTGCGTTTGGCCAGCAGGTCGAAGAGAGACGGGGAGGAACTGAGGAGGGTCCAGGCCCCGCTGACGTGACGACAAACAGAATAAAAGCAGCTGAGAGCGGCGTGCAGGGCACGTGGAGATCCAGGGGTCTCGAAGCCAAACTCCCCCTGGGAGCAGCAGGTGATGGAGCAGCCACAAACCGTGCCGTGGGAGGCTCCGACTCCACTCGGACTTCAGGAAAAACAATTCCCAGCAGGAGTTCTGGCCCAGCCCCTGCACCAGCACCCTGCAGCAACACGGCCCCGTGGCTCCCAAAGCCCTCCTGCAGGCGGTTCCCTGGCCGGGCAGAGTGGGATCCCAGCGCCCCAGCCAACATCTCTGCCGTCCCACGGAGGAGAAGCACGCAGCCGTGGGTTCCAGAGGGGGTTCTGGGGGAGACCAGCCCAAAGCGGTGGTTTCCCAGGGAAAACAGTAGAAAATCCCTCCGTTTTAGGATGCAAAACAGCCTCATGCATAGGCGGGACACAGGTTTCTGCAACGGAGAAGGATTTCACCAAACCCCAGGCTGAAAATACGGTCCACCAAGCCACGAAAATGCATCTGCTACATGCCCCTCTGTTACTACAAGGAGCACTGCTCACAGGAAACGAGCAGCCCGAGGAGCCACCCGACATCCAGGCACGGAAAGAGAAGCTGCGTGGTTTCCAGGGGTGGGGAAGGAAACCACCTGGGGGGCTGGAGATGCTCTGGGGATGCACCCAGCAGCCGCACAGAGGGCATCTGCAGCGACAGAGGCAGTACAAAAACGCACGACCCCGGCAGGGAGCAGTCAGGCTGTGCCACCACGTATGAGAGAGCGACCCCATCGCCGGAGCACCCGACCCCACCGCCCCCCGCGCTCCCACCCGCAGAGCTCAGCCCCGGGCCATGCCAGGAGCCCCCCGATGGGAGATGGAGGGGAACGGCTGTGGGGTGTGGGGGATTCCTTTTGGGACACCAGGAAGAGCCCTCTGGGGTTGTGCAAGGCCTCGTGGGACGATCGGAGGAAGGGTTGGAAGACGGAGGGGGGCGGGACGGCGGTGGAGGGGGGAAGAACAAAGGTGGGGAGGAGGCCAGCGGAGGGTGAGGAGGTTGCTGGTCCATGGGTCTGGGGCTTCAGCAGCTCCACAGCCCGCACTGCACGCATGCTGTGCACAGACGGGCCTGGGGGTGCGTGCTGGGAGGAAGCGCCAGCGTGGAGCAGGGTAAGGGGCTTGCAGCTGGGGGCCGGCGAGGCCACAGGCCTGGGACAGATCCTGTAGGGACTGAGGCTCGGGGAATTTGCTGCAGGAGGGACCGAAGTGACCAGAGGGGCTGAGAGCTGCTGGCAGCGCCCTGTGCCTGCTGCACGTGTCCCACCGGGAACGCAGGCTGAGCCTGGGGACCTCGAACTGCTTTCTGAGCGGGTCAAACCCCCGCGTTACCTCTGTCTGCTCCTCCCGGAGGGCCCCGATGACATCTTCTGCCTCCACAAAACCAGCCAGAGGCTCTCCAGCTACACACGAACAGAGCCCGCTCCCGCTGAACAAAGCACCGGGCGAGGACACCGGCGGCTGCCACACGAGCGTGCCGAGCTCCGTGCACACCGCGCAGCTCGCCGAAGGCCGGCACCAAGGCGCTCCAGCCTGCAGGCTTCAGCCCTGCTGCCGGCCCAGCTGCACCCACACAGACGGAGCCGGCGAGAAAAGACAGCTCACGGAAGGTGGGAGGCGGTCGGTGTGAATCCACCAGAACCCCTCAACCCCGAACAACCGCTTCACGGGGCAGGCTCCCCTCTGCACTAGGACGGCGTTTGCTGCCTCTTCCGATTCGCGGACACTGGGG
Source organism: Alectura lathami (assembly GCA_013399715.1). Taxonomy (NCBI): domain Eukaryota; kingdom Metazoa; phylum Chordata; class Aves; order Galliformes; family Megapodiidae; genus Alectura; species Alectura lathami. The sequence goes on from VXAV01003553.1 coordinate 10,791, forward strand.
CTCCCACCAGCCCGGCAGCGCGGCTCCGCACTCGTGCCAGCGCCCAGAGAACCCAGCTCGGTCGCTTCCCCACGGGGAGCAGCGCAGGCAGCCCCCGGAGCAGCAGCGGGGCACCCCCAGGCTCTGCCCCCAGCCTCCCCCAGCCAGCCCCCTGCCAGGCCAGCACCCGCCTCACTGCTGGGCTCGTCTGAGGGAGGCTGGAGCGGCCGGGGCTGCTTTGCCGCAGTGAGCAGCGTCCCTCGCCCTGGCCCTTGCACATTTTCGTGGTGTCAGAGGAACCGTCCCCACCCCGAGCAATCCCAGGGCTCACACGGAGCGCTGTCGCTGCCAGCAAACGCTCCTGCACCTGCAAACGCATCCCGGCGTTTTCCAGCTCCTCTTCTTTACCCACATTCGCTGACTCCAACGTGAAAGCACCGTACACCTGTCTGTCTAGCGCGGATCTCCAGTACTGAGAAAGCTCTACAGCTAAAAGCCTCAAGAATAATTTCAGCACGGGATGGGCTGCAAATGGAGTCTCAAAGCCGCGATGCCCATGCAGCTTCGATGGGAATGTGACTCATCTCTGCTGCGGTCACTTGGGCGGGCTGACGTGTCCCAGCGACCTGCGCAAGGCTCCAAGCTGCACCGCGGCACCGCCCCGCCGAGCGCTGCGCTCAGGACCCGGCTTCACCTTGCAGCCGAGCTGACGTGCTCCTTCCGACCGCCGCCTCCCTTCCCAGGGACCCCGCACCTGTGCCCGTCCCTGGGGACGTTCAGGAACCGTGTGGCACTTGCTCTGCGGGAAGCGTTCCTAGAAGGATCCCCCAGCGCGGGGAGATCCGTGCTGGGATCGGGGCATCGTGCACACACAGCCCACCTCCGCCTCCACCCTTCCCAGCCCCGCCTAACGCACGCGGCCGTGGCACAGACCCGGTGACAGGTCGGTGTCACTCCGCCTTGCGGGGCTGCTGCTCCCATGGTTTAGGCAGGACCCGCCCCACACCTCTGCCTGCCCCAGCACCGCGCACACCTCCCTGCAGCCGGCTCTGGGCTGCCCCGGAGGATCCCGGCTGCGCGATTCCGACACTCCAGCCTTTCCTCCACCACCTCACTGGAGCAGCCTTTCCTCTGGCTCCCAGGAACGCAGACTGGGCCTATTCATACTACAGCCATTTGGCACAGATTCGGAACATAATTTTCATTTTCAAGCACCACAGGCATTTCTCCTACACTTTCCTCCTATAGTGCTGAAAATCCCCGCACACATTAACGAATTAATGTTATCGCTCTCTTTCAAATCGCTCTTTCAAAAAGCTCCGTGAAGCTGTCCCCTGCCGCGCTCGCTGGGAGATGGAGCAGCTGATAACGAGGGCTGCCCCCTGCAGCGTCATCATGCCCCCGCCTGGTGCTGCTCGGTGTCCCGGGGGAGCCCCTGCGCTCCAGTTCGTCCCAGTGCCTCTGGCTCTGCACTGGGCACCGCTGGGAGGAGCCTGGCTCCGTCCCCTCGCACCTCTCTGCGTGTTCCACGATGCACCACCCCTCTCTGTGCCGTGCTGCTGAACCCTTCAGGTCGGCTTTTTTAACGTGAAGTTGGCAGTGACTCTAATCCTTGCTCATTTTTTAAAACAAAACACGACCAGGAAAACCCAGCCAGCTGTGACCCCAGAGCAGAGCACAGGCAGGAGCCTCCTGCAGCCTTTGTCCGGGAGGGGCCACGTGGGAGACGCACTGGATCTGGCAAATCTAATTCCCCTCCTTGGACGCCAACTCCTGCACCACACTGGGCAAAGCTGTAACAAACACCAGCACAAAGCACCCCTGCTTGGCCGGCAGGGAGGGCATCTCGGGAGCCTCTCCTCTGCCTTCCATTTTCCCCGCAATTTCAGCTGGCAGAATGGAACCTGTCAGCTCATTTTCTAGCACAGCGAGCACGCATCTGCTCGAATTACTGCACGGGAGAACATTTTTTCACCACGGCATCCAGGCAGCAGGCGTTTCAGCGGTGATGATCACCCAGCTCCCGGCACCCCCCGCGAAGGAGCCCGACGGCGCGCGCCGTGTCGGCCCCCGTGCCGCAGGAGGCCCCTCCCGCGCGGCTCACCTCGATCAGGAAGTCTCCCGTGCGGAGCCCTGCTCGCCAGGCAACGCCCTCCACGTCCACCGATTCCAGGTACTGGAGCGCAGGGAAGGCTGGGGTGGGGGTGAACTCCTCGATCGGGGTTTCAGCTGCAAGAGAGAGAGAGAGGCAGAGGCTGAGAGAGGCGGAAGGTGGCAAAGAGCGTCCGGGAGCCCGGGAAAGAGCTGTAAAGTGGGTGAGAAGGAACGCACGTGCACAGCCCGGCTCAGCTTCGGTGCAGGACCGGAGCCAGCGCTGCGCGGCGTTAGCACCAGAGCGCAGACCCTGAGAGGGCCCCAAGCCCCCCAGAACCGCGCGGTGCCCAGAGCCACGGACGCCCCCCAGGGTCCCTAAGGCCTCGCCCAGCTCCCAGGGCCGCACACGGAACGGGAACGACGCCTGCGGACGGTGCCAGGAGGGGACACGCTCACCCTGACCCGCGGCTACCGAGGAGGTGTCTGTGCCTGAGCCAGACGCCCCAGGGCTCTGCCAGCACCAAGAGACCAAACCCTGCCCCCACACGCCATCCTGCAGGCACAGCCCTGAGGTGCCCCCGGCACGGGACCCCCAGGAGCTGGGGCGCCTGCGCCCGCCAGAGGAACCCTGCTCCCGGGCACTCAGCTTCAATTGCCCTCCTGGTGGACAGCCTGCCCCTGCCCAGCAGGAACACCTCCGCCAGGGACGGCTCTCACGTCGTGCAGCCCCGGCCCTGCCTCGCTGCCCACCCAGGGCGAAGAAGTTTTGCACGGGGGATGCCCACGCGACGGCAGAGGGGAGCTGGTGGGATGGGTGCTGCCTCGTGCGACGCAGTGAAGGAAAAAGCTTCCTCTGTTCGTCGGTGTCTGGGAACACCAGGTCCATTAAAGGAGCAACGCAAAAGCTCTCAGCTCCTCTTTATGCAGCCAGCCAGCTTCTGAACCTCGCAGAGTTCCCCGGTGGGCAGCTCGTGGCACCGGCTCGGGGCCAGGCAGGGCTCTCCAGGATTCAATTTTGGGTCAGGGCTGTGCACCGGGCGCAGACCGGCCGTTGCGCAGAGGGGTTCGTGAGTTCCCGCGCACAGCAGCGGCACAGCGAGGTCTGCCCCAGCGGCCTTAGGGACACGAAACACCTGGGGTGGGTGCAGAGGAGCTTGAGGCATCCCTTTGCCGAGGGTGTGCGACCTCATCACCGGCTCCCATGGCCCCAGACAGACAAGCTGTCCTCAGAGCCTGTAGACAAGGAAAAGGCAGAAGAAACCTTCCCAAAAGGTTTCCCCAAAGCAGTTCGTCTTGGTGCTCCGGCACAGCCCTCTCCAGGGTCACCCTCAGCTCTGCCTCCGCCCCGAGGCAGGCCCGGGACTGGCGTGGGCACGGTGCCTGCGGGGAATCGCATGGCTCTGTCTCTGGAGCTGGTCCCCTCCCGCAGCAGCCCCGAAGGTCCGGGACCAGGAGCGCCCAGCAGAGCTGCGGGGTCGCAGTCCTGACACCACGAATGCCCGTTCACCTGCCCTCCCTCCCTGCACAAGGGCGTTGTTACGTCCAACGATGTGGCCGAGGTCACGCACGAGGGGGCAGCGGTGCCTGAAGCACCTGAGCAGTGGCTGGCTGCCAGCCTGCAGCCTGCACAGGGTCCGCTTCAAGCTCCCGGTGCTGGTGGAGTTGACGCAAATGATCCCAGCCCGCTGCTTCCAGACGCAGAGAGCCGAGGTCCGGCGGCGGTGATGGGGTGCTCGCAGGGTCCCGGCAGACGGCACGTTTCACGTGGTGATGCTCTGCTCTGCAGCACAGAGGTCGTCAGCAGAGGGGTGTGCAGAGGGGCTGGCAGCCTGGCAGAGGGGGCTCAAGGCGCAGCTCCCACCGGCGGGAGAGGCTGGAGCTGGAGGGGAGAAGCGGGACAGCGAGGGCACGAGTGCACGGAGCGACCCCAGCGTGAGCAGAGCCGAGGAGTTCCACAGGGACACGGCACCCGGCACGGCCGGGCAGGCAGCTCTGGAGCCCTCAGACTACACCAAACGTTCCCCTCTGGGGAGCTACGGAGGTGTCGTTTCCCCACGTGGACCTTTAGCCCACGATGGATTCACAACCCCATCTTCGGGCAGAAGGGCCCATGCCAAAGGGACATCCTTCGCTAGGGCAGGGACAGCCCTGAGCGGGAGGCACCGAAGGATCCAGGCCTGCTGTCTGGGCAATCAGACACCAACGTCTTCTCTAGCAGCTGACGATGCTCGAACGAACCGTCTGCCTCGGCCATGTGCAGCCAGCAAACCAGAGGAGCCACCACCACCACCCAGCCCGGTGCGGTGCACGACCAGGGCCAGAGCCCCCAGCTTCCTGGAGACGCGCACGCAGAACGCACGCTGCGTTTCCCTGACAATGCCGACAACGAAGCAGCGCGTCATCAGCCCCGGACCACTCAGCCATCACTGTTATCAGCTCCACGTGGCTCTGCCAAACCCTGGTGAAGCAGAATATTCCCCCACAGTCAGAGGATGACCTTGTCCTCGCAGCTCCTCCCACGCCAGGTCGCCCTGGTACGTGACCCTCGCTCTGTTAACGGCATCTGTGCAAAACGCACAGTCAGTGGTTTCATACAGATAAACTATTTCCATCCCTTACCATACCACTTTGATGTTATTCACAGTTTTGAGCAAGTTCTGTTCTGCTAAATCAGCCATCAGCTAGCACCAGCGACAAAGTTTGCCTGGCAGGATTTTATTTTCTGACGAATACCCTGAACGACCTGATCATGCTTAGAGGTTTCTGTTGACTGCACCCCAGAGCAGCTTCCCACGGCTTCCTTCCTTCACCAGATCCTGGCCTAACGTGGCGAACACCTGACAAGTCATCCCACCTGTGTTTAGAGATGCCAGCGTAACGTTGGGTTTCTCCAAACCCTGCAGGACCTTCCCAGTGTTCAGCTCAGCCCCCGGGCTCGCTGCTCACCAGCGAGTTCTTCCAATAACGCGACACCAACGGGACCATGAACCTGACCCTGCTGCAGGCAGCAGCTGCAAAGCCAGGCACCCAGGAGCTGCTGCTAGCCCCAGGCCCAGGAGAACGTGAGGTTTAGGTGGAGGAAGACCTCGTGCAGTGCCTGAATCTCTGAAAATGGGGAAAGGGGAGACTCGGGCTCTCTTAAAGTTAATTATTAACGCAATGATAACGAGATGTACAGTCCCTGGAGAGTACCAGCACCGTACCTCACAGAACGCAGGACACACCAGTGCTGCCCTGTCATACACACACCACAACCCAGTCCTGAGCAGGCCAAGTGGGAGTGCTGACCCCTGGGGAGCACAGAGCCGCGCAGGTGACAGGGACAAGGAGCCCACGGCGCATCGCAGAGGCACCAGCTGCAGCCGTCCCGCCAGGCTGATCCTGAGCTTCCCACCGACACCCAGGGTGCTGCCCCTGGCAGGACGAGGAATCCCAGACTCACAGAGCCATCAGGACTGGAGGAGACCCCTGAGCCCACCAGGTCCCACCGCCAGCCCACCGCCCCCACTGCACCACATCCCCGAGTGCCACAGCCACACGGCTCCTGAACGCCCCCAGGGACGGGGACCCCACACCCCCCTGGGCAGCCTGTGCCAGCGCCTGGCCGCTCTCCAGGAGGAGAAATTTCCCCCAGCGTCCAACCTGAGCCTCCCCCGGCGCAGCCTGAGGCCAGCCCCTCTCGTCCCATCGCTGCCACCTGGGGGGAGAGGCCGACCCCCCTGGCCGCAGCCTCCTCTCAGGGGGCTGCAGGGAGCCAGGAGGTCTCTACGAGATAAGGAGGAGCAGCTCTGGGATTTGGCTCCGTCCTGCAAGCGTCAGCACCACCGGGGAGCAGGACCAAACCCAGAGCAGTTGGTATCGGCATCGGGCTGCGTGCCGCGGGCTGGCAGCTGCCCGGCAGAGGAGAAACCCTAAATCACAGCTCGAAGTCCTTTGAGGGATACTCCAAGGATGTGGTTTTCTCATTGGTAATCAAAAATACAAACTGAAAGGGAACAAGGATAAAATTAACCTGGGAAAAACAGCCTCGCAGGCGGCTTTGTCACCTGGACTGTTACTGGGTTGCATGAGGACAGCAGACACGCCATTTTCTGTGGGCTGGAAGCTGTATCTACAGCAACCGCGTGCCGCCAAACACGACACACCAAGTGTCAGCAGCGCCTTACGGCCAGGAAACAGGAAAACGCGTCCTGAAGGCAGAACTATATCCCCTCATGAAGGCAGAACGACCCCCTCACGAAGGCAGAACGACCCCCTCACGAAGGCAGCTCCTGGAAGCACAGTTTAAGGAAGGAAGGAGGAGAGCTGACAGAGGAAGCAACCGGCTCTCACGGTGCTGCCCACCCGGAGACCCAGTGCTTAGCCCCAGGGAACAAGAACGAAGCTCCAGGAAGGGAGAAGTAAATGAGGATTAAACCGTCCCTCCTCCCTGAAAGGAGGTCTGCAGGGAACCTTGTCGTACCAAGTCTGCTCTGTGCTGCAGAGGACCTGCAAAGGGACAGAACGCCCCTACAGCGCTCACTAATTAACACCTATAATCCCAGAATCACAGCACGTCCTGCAGTGGAAGGGGCCCACGGGGATCATGGAGGCCACCTCCTGACTCCAAACAGCAACCTCAGGGCAAAGCCTCACACCTAAGAACGTCGTGGGGCTGTGCCCCCTGCCCCAGGGAGCCTGTGCCGTGCCCACCACCCCCTGGTGCAGACCCTTTCCCTCACACCCCCCTGGCCCTCCCCTGGCAGCTCCGTGCCGTGCCCTCAGGCCCTGTCGCTGTCCCCGGGGAGCAGAGCTCAGCGCCTGCCCCGGCAGGGAGCTGCAGGCCGCCATGAGGCCTCCCCTCAGCCCCCTCTGCTCCGGGCCCAGCGCACCCAGGGCCCCCCGCCGCCCCTCACGGCCCTTGCCCTCAGACCCTTCCCCATCCCCGTGCCCCCCTCTGGACGCCCTCTGACAGCTTTCTGTCCTGCCGGCACTGTGGGGCCCAACTGCCCCCAGCGCTCGAGGCGAGGCCGCGGCAGGCCGCGCGGAGCGGGTCGATCCCTGCCCTCGCACCCCGGGACGGGGCTGGCCT